>VZRN01001507.1:237977-283574 GCA_013397935.1 Dasyornis broadbenti | reverse complement strand
CAGCGCTAGCGGCGCGCTCGCTGCTGGCGGCGGGGCGGCGGGGCCGCGTCCTGCCCGCCGCGGGGGCCGGTCCGCTCTGCACCGTGGCCCCGCAGCAGCAACAGCAGCCGTCGCCCGACATGAAGAGCTACCTGTGGTCACGCTACAAGGAGGCCAAGAGGGTCACCAAGGGTGAGCGGCGCCCGCGGGCGGCAGCGGCTCCCCCTCAGCGGGCCGGAGCTCCTAAAGGGAAGGGATCCGTGGTGGCGGCTGGGAGCGGAGGAAGGGCGAAGCCTGTGGGGGCATGGGGGCGGTCGGGGAGCCAGGCGCGGCTCCGTCCCGCAGCGCCCGGAGCCCTCGCGGCTCCGCCGTCCATGTGCGCTGCGCACCCGTGGTGTGTCCACGGTCAAACCCTCACCCCGTGGGTCCTGGGGAAAACACCGGGGGACACGGGCTGTGGGGGCGGCTGCTCCTCCATCCTTCCTTCGGAGGGACGGCTGAGCCCCACAGACCATCGCCCGTCTGGGGCTGCAGCTGTTGGAAGCGCCTTTGGTACAGCGCAGCTTGGGTCGGGCAGAGTGGCAGGTTTTGGAGGTGTGCTGCGTGTAGAAAAGCAACTGTAGAAAGAAAATCGAGAAATTGGCCATCTCATTGATTACTATTGTATATATACGACTGTTCTGGAATAGTCTGCTCTTCCAAAAAGTTAAAATGCTGCAAAGTTTTGGATGACTTTTTCATTTTGCCCGTGGTTCTGTTATAGCACTGTGAAGCATAGTAAAATGCTCATGGTACATACGTGGCGCTGGGAAGCCCAGTTCTTCTGCCCAGCCAGGCAAAAAGCTGGGGGAGAAATGCTTGCTTGCTTCTGCCCTTGCTCCGATGGGAAGAGCGTTACCAAGATAGTACTTGCTTGAATATGTGATCTTTTTTTGAGAGCTGAAAGAGGAAGAGGCAGAATGTGTTCTGCAATACCAGGTGGAAGAACATGTCCTGTTGTGGCAATGGATAATGCTTTAGATTGCATGTTTTGCCTTTAAAAAAAAGAAATTATTGCGTTATCCTGCACTTAGGAGTCTTGAATGTGAACTGGCACTTTGCAGTGCTGGGTGCAAACAAAGCATTTTTGAAGGTAAAATAGTGTCGGCATTTCAGAAGTGAAATTTAAAGTAATGTTGGTGATCACAAGAGAGTTCTGTGGGCTTTGGAGGATGAGATAAGGGATAGGAAGAAGGGAAGTGCCTTTTATTTTGAATGTATTTTTTCTTTTCCTGTTTTTGGATGAACTCTTTCTTGTTCCAAGCCACACCCCAGTAATACTTAAGAGCTGAGGCAGGGTAATGTTGTGAGAAAATAAGTTGGTCAGTGGGTGTGAGTTGGCGAAATATGAGGCAACTGCTTCTAGAATATTTCAGACTATTATATTACAACCTAAGTCACCCAGTGGCTTCAAGTGTATGATATTTCAGTTAGGTATGATGTTGAGATGACAAAGCTCTCCTGATTTTTAACCCAAGGTTTATAGCACTTGTGATGCTGTCTGCTGGCCAGAATCCCTAATAGCTGCCAACTGTTTATAGTTTGTTTTCAGACAGCCCCTAGTCAAGCCGTTTTTCAGCTGAATTATCTTTTTATCTATATATAGTTGCATAAATATCTTTATTTTTAAAACAAGTGTTGACTCACCAAGCTGCACAATTGACCTTTGAAAAAATACTTTTAAATTCAGAAATGGGGGTTGACATTGGAAAAAATACTTTTTAATACAGAAATGGGTATTGTAACGTGATTTTGGAAGTTCACTGAAAACAGTGCTTATGACTTCAAGTTAAATGAATGCTCCATGGCCCTTTCCATACAGTATAGGAGTATTTGCCTTAATTGTAGCATGTCAAATTGCATTTGATTTCATTGCTGGGCTTTATTTGAAGTTTGGAATTAAACTTAGTGAATTTGCCTTTCTTCCTCTCTTAAAAATTAAAAGACTTGGGTATCTGCATCTGAAGTCCCCCTACCTACCTGCCTTGTTCAGATGGTTTGGATGGTTGAGCATGTAGGGATCTGTGCTCAGAGCTGAAGGTGTTTCGAGAAGCTTGATCAATTCCTTTTAGACCTATACAGAAAGTAACCAAACAAAGCATATTCCCTTTAAACTCACCTTTCCAAGCACAGATTTAAGGTGAATGTTCCCTTTTTTTTTTTTTTTTTCCCCACTAGTAAGGAAGTCTGGAGTATAAAGATAGTGTATGAGAAGGGAAGGAAGGAAAACATGCTTGTGTTGTATACTGCCAGGAGAGTAGCATTTAACCTCCTAATGTTGCTCTTTCAAGTTTCCTAAACAAGAAATATAAACACTCTTAATGTTTAGTACTGACATTGGTGTTGGTCCTAAAACTACTTAATATATTACTGTCTCCTCAATATACTTTTCCATCAAATATCAAGAGAAACATACCCTTAAAAATGGAATTGGTTACATACTCTGGGTACGTGTGTGTAGAAAATAAGCAGAATATTTTTGGTTTTCTGATTTTCTAGGAGGTTAATAAGCATAGCAATGTATATATAATAGTTGTTATGTTCACAGTCACATAAACTTGTTTGAGTTGAAATTGAATAATGTGGTAACCTTGAAATGGTGAAGCAAAAATTAAAGCAATGTCTAATTAAAGCAATGTCAGTTCTGTTTCAGGGGCAGGAGCTGGACCAAGTAATGAGAGGAGAAGACAAGGTTCCTAGAGTAGTAGTAGTAACAGCAATAACATAATAGTAATATTCTGTAATTCCCAATTAATTTTCAAAAACATTAATAACAGTGTTAACGGAGTTAGCAAAAATTATGTCTAGTGCTCTCTGATAAGCAAGATACCAAAATGCAACTTCTCTTCAAACTTGCAGAGAAAAGTGTGCATTGAATCAAAACTAGGGATCACCAAGATGAGTTAGGGGACAGCATGTTCAATAGCCCCTTATTGTTAAGGATTAGCTGGTTAGTGTGAATTAGTTTGATAGTTTCCATCGTAATTTATCTATATTTAGCAGTTGCTAATGCATTTCTATGTCTTTATTAAAATAAAAGTACAAGGCTTGTATAACTTTTTTTTCTCCTCTCCCCTGTTCACAGAGTTGGTTCCTTCAATTATGAGTAACATGCTGAATCCAGATGCTATTTTTTCAAACAATGAAATGAGCCTGTCAGACATTGAAATTTATGGGTTTGATTATGACTACACCTTGGTCTTTTATTCTAAACATCTGCACACACTCATATTCAATGCTGCTCGAGATCTTCTTATTAATGAGCATCGGGTAAGTAAAATTAATGGAATAACAACGAATTTATGAATAAGGAGTATAATAAGTAATTTTTGACTGAGAGGCATAAATCATCTTTTCTTGCCTCAGTCTTAGCTTGGCTCCCTTATAGCACATTTTGTACAACAGCTACATATGAGCAACAGAAGTCCTGGTTTATTCTCAGCTGCAGTTTTGAGCAGAGAACAGTCTGTTAAGGAATACGTTTATATTTGTCTTATATTTTAATGTGGGCATGTGGTTTGTTGTTTGTTCTTGATTGTCGTTTATTGGAGTCACATTAATAAATAAGAAGCTTAAAAGTTACCATGACTCTGTCAGGAAGTGAGGGGGAGATGGGTGACTTGGGAGACTGAAGGTGTTGCTGGGAGAAAGAATGAAAAAAAAAAAAAAAGGAGGACTAAAAGAAGCAAAATTAATTAAACTGTAGGACTTGCAGAAAAATAAAAGACAAAAAGTCCATGGCATAGCTTAATAAAACTGCTTGTGTATTTTTACACAACCTAAATCTGAATACGTGGTGTTATTCTACTTTCATATTTGAATCCAAAGGTTAGGAGCTATATATAAACACCTATAAATATCCTTGGAAGAACAAACAAAACTTCATGGGTGCTACAAGCATACACAGCTTTATTCCCCAGCAATTTTGGCATGTCTTGATAGCAATTTCTGTAGGATGTGTTAATGTACTTTATTAAAGCGACATGGTTCTTGGAAAAACCCAAGTTACTGTAGGGGTCAAGATTAATTCTTGTAGACAAAAATTCAAATGGTGCTCTGCCTTTAGTGTTTGAATGAATTTGGGTAGCAATAGCTTTGTGTTTTATCTTGGTTAAAATCTCCTGAGTTCTACTGAACAAAGCTGTAATTACTTTTTCAGGCAACATATTGAAATGCATTATCTCCTTTTGGAATTTACTGAGGGACAACCATTTTTATTGGTGCTATCTCTGTAGCTGCTTATGCTGTTAATATTTTTCTTGCCTTTACCATTGGAAAAAAACCCTCTAAACACTGTCTATTGTGGCTGTCACAGTCAACCTAAAAGATGGCCAATTTTCCTCATGGCAGTGTGAGGTAATCCATCAAAAATTGCAAAAATCAGGGAATTTGGAAGTATGTCCAAGAGAATAACCATCAATTTAATGCTAATCACGGAGGTGGCAGCAGGTGTTCTATGTAAGCTCTTGCTCCTGGGTTTGTTTCTTTCCTGATGCACAGGCCTTGTGTGCCTATTTATCAGGACCACTGTTTCAGTCTAGTTTTGTTTGTCCCTACCCAAAAGCGGGGTAAGCAAACAGTGCCATTTTTATCATTTCTTTGTTTGGTTTGTAAGGAAGCCTTTTTCTGTATGCCAGGGTAGGCTCAATCTTCTTTTCATATGTACTGACATGGATGGCAAAAAACCATTTTCTGGTAGAGTAAGTTAAAGTAGCAAGTCAAGTATGCGGAAATTTGATAAAGTCAGAAGTAAATTTCATTGTATGTGCTTGATGTGGTTGCTTTGGGGCATGTGCAGTGCATGGTAGGTTTTTGTTGGTCACATTCTGTGGGAGGAAAATGAAGGATTGCCTTTCAGCGGCTTAATCAAAGAAATTATAGTTTTCTCAGGCCTTGTTGAAAACACTGAAGCATTTCACCCTTTAAAAGCAAGTGAACAAAACCCTTAGCCCAAGACATGCACCTAAGATTTCTTTTCATGGCAACCTGTGCTTAAAGCAAGACAAAATTACAGTTGACTGAAAATGGGTGTGTACTGAAGCATGTTAGACTACAGCTCACGCTGCGTAATGGCGTGAGCTACCTACACGGTATGTAAAGAACCTGAGGAAAGAGTACATGACAGACATTCAGTTCATATGCATCTCTAAATGAATTTTTTTTAAGGTAATAAGAATGTAGTAAGAATATATTAAACTAACTTTTTTGAACAAGAGGCTAATATTCAAAGGTAATCAGGGTACCTGGATGTCCAACTTCAGGTACTATGATGTAAAACAATGACCTTGGATTTTGGAAAAATGTTTGACTTGTTTTGTGCTGTGTACATATGTTCCTGAAAATCTCACCAACCTATCAAAAATTCTCTTAAATGATTAGAGCAAATGAGAAGCACAGAAAATGTTGACATTTAAAATTCTGCAGAAACAATTTTTATTTGCTTTGATTATGGTTTTGAAATCAAATCATTGCTCTCTTTTCTTAGTATCCTGCAGAAATAAGAAAATATGATTATGATCCCAATTTTGCCATCAGAGGACTGCATTATGATGTGCACCGGGTATGTATAAATAATTTTGTGATGAGTTATGTAGTGCTGAGAACCTAACCAAAGAAAGTAAAGAGAGCTTTTACGTCTTCCAACTTTTCACTCTGCATTGATGTTTAAAGATTTTGTCTCATATTTTTGTATTTAATAGCAAGCTTTATTATGATTATTAATTATTTTTTTTTAAAAATAGCTCTGAAGTAGAAAATGTTTTGAGTTTTTTGTCCTCATGGTGGGTGGGGAAAGACAACTTAGGGTGCAACAGAATAAACCTAGGTAAAAGTCATTGATAGAAGTATTTTGAAAGCTATGAAGTAAGTTGAAGGGAGAAATGCTCTGGTGTTCTTGAGACAGAAAGGTTGTAGATAAAATTGCTTTGATTTTTGTAATTTTGTATCAAATAGCTGATGTGATTAAAAACTGTTATTTTCTTTTTTTTTTTGACCTGCAAGGCATTATTAATGAAGATCGATGCTTTTCATTATATTCAGCTGGGAACAGTTTACAGGTGGGTAAAGTTACTTTCTCTTTATAATAACAATGTATGCTCTTAATTTTTGTATCTTTTAACTGCATTTATTAATGTAGAGCTTGGATTCTTACCAGGAGCTGTGCCTTGATGAGCACAGACACGAATGACCATTGCAGCCTTGCTGGAAGGGCTTTTCTCTGCACCTCTGTGTGTACACACAGACGTGTACACATCCACTGCCTGATCCAGCACAACTGTTTCCCCAGTTGAGCCCTGGCAGAATTGGCAAGCTGGTTGGTCACATAGTGCTGACTCACTTTGTTTCCGGCTGTTAAATTGTGCTGAAAGACATCTAAAAATACGCTGATGACTTCTCCGCTGTTGCTTTCTATGTAAATAACTGTCACAGAGTTCCTGATAGCATGACTTTGGTGCGGTTGTGGAGACACTTGAGAGCTCCTGCTGTGTTTGCACAGAGCTTTTAAGTTTGGACACATCAACAAAATCAAACTTGCGCCACGCTTGGTACCAGATTTTAAATTAAACAAGAAGCCAGACCACCTTTCTAAAAGTCACTGGACAAAAGGACTTTTACCCAAGTTTATTCTGTTGCACTCTTAGCTGTCTTCCCCCACCCACCATGAGGACAAAACACCCAAATTTGGGTCCAAAATGTGATAGGACCTGGAAGTGATGGTTTGTACCACACCTTCATGCTGTTTGCGTGAACACCTGTGCAAGGATGAGGGGAGGAAAGCAGAGGCTGAAGGCTATGAGGGCTGATGTCGAGATGATGTGTGGTTATACAGCTCACTGTTAACTGTGTCAGGACTGTGAGTCTTGTGGTAAAAGTAGTCTACAGCTTTGCTTAGACAGTTATCTCTCCATTCTGGTTTTCACATGTCTATTGTCCTCTCTTGATTTGTGCTCAAGTAGCTCCTGATGCACAAGTGTTTTCTCTAGCAGCATTCAAATAGCACTTGCCATAGCTGCCTGCAGACCAGAAGCTACCTTCTCAATTCTGATGGTGTTGCTTGGGATCTGTTTAACGTTTTGGTTGCATTTCTGTGTGTTTGCTGCTGTGGAGTGGGTGGTGCTGAACTCTGTGTTACAAGACCCAAGTATTATGTGCCCTGTTTGTGCACGAGCCCGACTCAAATGCTGGAGTCCTGCCAGCAACAGCTCAGACTTCTGTCCCAGCTGGTGTGGCATTGAGAATGCAGTAAAGGAGCTGGTTAATGTGGGACTCTGCCACCACAGAAACCCTGAAGAAGTCTATGTATCATGCCTTTCCACTGCAAAGCTGGTGTGGACTCTAAGCACTGAAACCACTAGGCTTATGAATGAATGAATTTATTTATATTTTAATGCCTCGCAACACTTCTTGGTCAGACCAGGAAAGAGAGGCACTGAAATAATGGTCTATTTTACAAGGCTGCAAAACAGCTTTGGAAAGTAGCTTTGGAAAAAAGAGACCTGCTGATCTGGTTTTCATTTGTGTTTTTTTAATCTTAAGTAAAACTCAACACTTCTGTGGCCTCTGATGAGGATGTTTGCATGCCTGCAGTCTTTTAGATACTTTAGAGCAAGATGCTTGATACTATAAACATGGAAACCAAACTAAAGTCTTTACTCTCTAAATAGCTGATAAACTCTGGGGAGAGATAACATCTTTCCCATTTGTTGTTATATTTCAATGTTTTAATTACTTATCAGTCATCCTTAAAGTAATTTTACTGTTCATACTGTTTAAAAGAAATTCTTACTTAGTTAAGGGTTGTGTATGCTTTTCTTTCCCTTAAATCTTCAAGGTCATTCTGCAGAATTATCTGGTTTAAACCGTATCACATCATCAATGCTGTATGCAAAAAAAAGGTAGAGTGAGGAATTACTTTGTGTTAAGAAACTGGAAGTTCTAACTACTTCTTAAAAACCCCTTGAGGCATAGTTTCAATGGAGACTAATAAGCTTTTTTCTCATAAGAAAGTAGAAAGGACTTAAAATTGGAATGTGTTCTGAGTGCATGCGCCTGTTAAAATTTTACTTTTTTGGTAAGGAAAGATGCTGTTTAAACTTACAAACAAAAGTGTTCTTGTGACATTAGAAGTATTTTAATAAAACCCAGATTGAAGTGTTAATGTGTTAATCTGTCAGATTTCGGTGATTTCTTGAAAATTTTAATCTGACTTTTGAACTAAAGTTAGTGTTGTTTTCCAGAGGCCTCAGTGTTGTCCCAGATGAAGAAGTCATTGCAATGTATGATGGTTCCCATGTCCCTTTGGAACAGATGAGTGACTTTTATGGAAAGGTAAAAACACAAATTGGTCTTTAAAATTGGTTGGTTTTTTTGTTTTTTTTGGTTTTTTTTTTGCCATGACAGTAGTGGTGTTTAAATTTTGTTCTCATTATAACTAGCAGTGATATTTTCTCAATATATGATTGACTTCAGTGCTATATGTGAAGTTTGCCCTATAAAGTGTCAAATTACTTCTTTCTCCTGCTCGTTGTAGTTTCTTCTCTGGCTGTTGCCTTACCAAGTCATACAGACAGTGTAGTGGAACATAGAAAATCAAGTGACTTGCTCAGTGTTGCACAGAGAATCTGATAAAGGCTGGGAAATGAACCATATCCGGTTCAGATACTTTACTTTTTCCTGGTGGTCTGATGGCTTAGCTGGTATAGCAGCAAGTAAGTGTATGGAGGCAAATCCTGCATGCAAACGGGCAGAGTGACAGTAAGAGGATTTGACAAAGATGAATGATAATAGGTGAAACTTCTAAGTTAAATCCTAAACTTTGTCAAGAAAGTTGATTTTTCCCTCTGGTTGATTTCTTCCTCTTTCCCAAATGAACAACAAAGCTGACTTTTTGCTAAAAAGCCAAGTTTATTTTACCCCTTTTACATACAGATGTTAATTCTGTGTTGACATGAAAAGCCCTTCTTTGTGATGTGGAGCATTTTATTGATCTTGCGTGTGTTCTTATTTTAAGGAGCTGAATTTAGAATTCCTGAATCCAGTCACTGCAGCAGTTGTGACTATCACTCTGGCATTCCCAGTGGGATGCCTTGGTCTGTTTAGGTCTATACTTCCTTTGATCTTGGAAAGGACAGGGGCAGGACAAGAGGCAAGGGACACAAACTAGAAACACAGGACACTTCGTCTGAACATCAGGAAACGCTTCCTTTACTGTGAGGCTGACCTAGCACTGGCACAGGCTGATTGCCCAGCGAGGTTGTGGGGCCTCCATCGTTGGATACTCAGAAGCCATCTGGACAAGGTGCTGGGCAGCTGGCTCTAGGTGGCTCTGCTTGAGCAGGGTACTTGGATGAGATGCCATGCAAAGGTCCCTTGCAACCCCTACTCTGTGTTTCTGTGATCCTGAGCTGGTTGTTTTACCACTCTTCTTACTGAGTGGTATTTGGGCTGTATTTGCTGTTGTGTAATGAGATTCTGTACTTCTGTGAAACCTAACTATCGTTCTAGCTTTTGCAGACTAGAAATCTCTTCCTCTGTTACTGTGTTAGTTATCGTAGATTCTTACAACTTTGTATTATCTCATTTCAAGGAGGTAAATTGTATTGCAATCCTAATTAGTATTCCACCTACTTAAAAAAAACACCAAACAAATAAGAACCTCCATCCCTCATCCATCAGTGCCTCTTATTTGCAGAAGTGCAGACTTCTAGTGAAGGCCTTCTCTTGACTTCTAGCTGAGCGCTGTCTTGTTTTTATGAATTACAATACTGCTCTTAAGAGTAACGAGTTGGATGTATTTGAAGAATTAATCTCAACGCTTTTGTTGGAGATACTTTATTGAAGGTTTAAGTTGAAAAAGAACCTGAAGCAACGCACAGAGGGATGGCAAAAGCTGAATATCTGCAACTAAGCTGAAGTGTTTATACTGAACAAATGAAAGTGTTCTAATCTGAGAAATGCCTGACTTGTTTTTCTTTCCTTTTCTTCCCACCACTGTAGAGCTCACAAGGAAATACAATGAAGCAATTCATGGACATATTTTCCTTGCCAGAAATGACACTCCTTTCTTGTGTGAATGAATACTTTCTGAAAAACAACATAGACTATGAACCTGTTCATCTGTACAAAGATGTCAAGGTACATGTCAAGCTGTGAAGATCTAGATTAACTTGTATATTTCTGCTCCTTCTCTGTGAGCACTTCAGGAAGCTTCCCCCTGTTGTGTCAGCCTCAGTGAAATGTCTTAGGTTTTGTATGTATAACTGTGGGTATGCAACCATAAAAACTTAAGTAAAATTAAGGTAGAGCTTGGAAAAGAATCAACTGAAATTTGTTTGAAAGCTGACTTTGTATGGCTGTTGCTCTTTCTATAGGTTTGAAGGGTGAACAGGGGGGAAGTGAAAAAGATCTTTTAAGGCAATAAAAGGTCTTCTGATTGCTGTTGAACATATTTTTTTTTTTCACACTATCAGGAATATAACAGGCTATAGGGAATGTAAGAAGCTATAGGGAATTCCAGTTTGGATCTTTCAGTTTTACTGCCTCTGCATCTTAGCTAATGTACAATCATTTGCTATCTTGTGCTTTTGAACTCTCTATTTTGTCTATTTACCTCTCCTCCTCCTCCAGAAAAACTCTAGTGCTAGTCTAGAGTAATTTGACCGTCTTGATTCCTCAGAATATATCCTGCAGAGGAGATAATTTTGTCATGGTTATGTAACATACAGAAGGCCAGTTCTTGTGGTTTCTGCTGAAGTGTGTATAGAAATTTCTGTACTATTCAGCATTACAAGCATTTTGGAAACCGTACAGTGGTATTTTTTGAGGATTTTGAAGGCATACTCCGTGTAAGTACCAAAATGGCAGCACCACTGTTCTAAACAAAGCTGTCTGGTGCAGAGCTGGCTCAGGAGAGCTGTTAAATGCCTCCAGAGCACCTTATAAGTACTTTGTTCAAACATTTAGCTTCTTTCATCTGTTCATAAATTTCTTATGTAAATAATCAGGGCATTTGTGAGTGATTGTAATCTAAAATCTGTCAGATGTACAACTTTTTTTTTTTTTTTGATAAGGGGAAAGGAATGTGTTCTGCTCCAAAGGTCACTGGAAATCTGGGATGACTCTGCTTCTGCAGGGAGGGCTTTCACCCCACTTCACCCTTCTGAGCAACCCCTCACAGTCTTGTAAAACAGCCCCTTGCTATACAGTTTTGTACTTCCCAAAATTATGAAGTTAATTTCTCGGAGGACAGGCTTTCTCTTTGTCTAGTGGTGACATATATATATATATAATTATATTGAACGTCACATGGCATTTCTGTAAAATCTGGAAGTGTTGAGAAAGGAGTTGTTTTAAAAACAAATTACTATTGGTATGCAGTGAACATGAATGTTTCACTTGAAAAGATTAAGTTCTTTACTGCTCATTGCTTTCCTTACAGGATTCAATCAGGGATGTCCATATCAAAGGAATAATGTACAGAGCAATTGAAGCAGATATTGGTAAGTACTAATGATATAATCTATCAAAGCTTTATCCACTGATAGTATACTGATTTTTCTGGCTTCCATATTTAAGGTTACAAATTCTAAATTTTTAAAGCTTGAAAGAGTTATTCCCGCTTGTCAGAGGTGTCTTTGAGTAAAACCTTGTGTTCTGAACCCTTGGTTGAATGCAGAGAAAATTCTTGTGAAAAACTTTCTCAATTAATGCTGTGTCTTTTTACCCTGTCCTCACAGAGAAATACATCTGCTATGCTGAACAAACTCGTGCAGTGTTAGCAAAGCTGGCTGATCATGGCAAGAAGATGTTTCTCATCACAAACAGTCCCAGCAGCTTTGTGTAAGTGAGCAGTTGTTTGCTGTTTGACTGTGCCTTCTTAGAGGATGTGGAAGATGAGGTTCTCTGGTGTAACTTATTTTATTGTGCAGATAACTGCACTTTGCTTCACTTTGTCGTCAGTATCCCTCTGTCTTTTTTAGGGATAAAGGCATGAAGTTCATCGTTGGCAAGGACTGGAGGGATCTGTTTGATGTGGTCATTGTACAGGCTGACAAACCAAACTTTTTCAATGATAAGCGAAGGTGGGTGTTTAGTCAGTCAGGAATGACTCAAGCAGCTCTTCCATATAAGGCTACAGAGTGTGTTATGAAATAATTTCATTTGGCTGCAGTGTAAAATGAAATTATATTTGATGAAATCCTGTGTAAAGTCATTACAAAATGTAGCAACACCCAGTGCTGAAGTCTGAATAGTTACTATTTCTTACCTAAGAGAGTTCCAGGAGCTGTCACAGGTCTGCTGGAGTGACTTACAGTCACAGAAGCTGTTTTTAAGATCTTATTTGCACGTTGGTGAAGTGTGCTTCTTTCCTAATAAACCTGAGAAATTTTGATGCCTTTCAAATCAGACCCTTATCTTGAAATGTCTTTCATTGCTCCTGGTTTGTTTTTTTTTCATCACACATGATATTTAAAAGGCACCTGTCTGGCTGACAGACTGGAATATTTGGACTAGCTGTGATTAAGTAAATACATTTCTAATGTGTATGCCCTACTTTTACACTTGAAAAAGATCTGTTCCCTTATGTGCACTTATGATTTGAAAGTGGGAGAGAGGGAGGTGGAATTATTTTCCCTTTACTTTTTGCATTGAATTTTAAAAAGAACTTTGTTATATGTCTTGGTCCCAGTCCTGTGCTCTCTCATCTTCAGTTGTCCAGGTGTACAAAATGAGGTATTGGACAAGATTCTTACACATCTTTTTATGTTCTCTTCGCTCCTCATTAGTGCCAGACAATTCATGCTGTTCCTTCCCCTCTGCCTGGGGTCCCTGCCTTACTTCTCAGCGCTTGTTCTCAAACTGTTTATAAATGTCATAGGTATATTGGAGACATTACATTGCTTTTCACTGGTTGATGGGGAAATTTTGGAGTTCTGCTTTTTCTCTTACAAAATTCAGGTGCTAGAGAATTTTTTTTTCCTTTTGAGAGATAAATATTTTTAATGAATATTTTAATTTTAATGTTAAGACTTTAGTTTCCTAAGAAGTGACAAAATTTCTACAGCAACATAACAATTGTATATCTCTTCTAGACCGTTTCGTAAAGTGAATGAAAGGGGAGTCTTGCTGTGGGACAAGATTCACAAGCTCCAGAAAGGTCAGATTTACAAACAGGTATGCTTTCAATAAACCCTTTGTTCAATCTTAAAACCTTTTTACTAGAATCCCAAGCTTCTTTGGATATAAAGGCTTCTAAAATGCAGATGAATTCTTTAAGAGAGTTATTCTAATGTCTGAAGTTGTAGAAATTCATTGTTGGGATTGAATGTCCTTGCTTCTTGAAGTGCACAGAAACCACCTGTAAAATTTGGAATTTGTGGTGTATAAACTAAGGACAAGTGATATGAAAATATTTTTAGTGCTGTACTACGTTCCTTTCTCGTGCCTGTGAAGGTGCAAGTCACATGCTGCTACAATGTCCATGTCATTATTTCTGCAGGGTAACTTGTATGAATTTCTGAAGCTTACGGGCTGGAGGGGCTCTAAGGTTCTCTACTTTGGTGACCACATTTACAGTGACCTGGCAGTAAGTAGTTTGCTTTCCCAGAAGAAGAGAAAAGATGAGGCTTTTTGTTAGTTTTCCTCTCTTCCTCCCTTTGTTATTCAGTGTAACACACGTTCATTTGATATTTTAAAATACAACAAAATTTGGTAGTTAAGCCATATAGTAGGTTTTTTTTGTTTGTTTTTTCTGTTTGGTTGGTTTTTTTCTGCAGTGAAGAACATTGGTGCTGTAAAATGCCAACCATATTTTCCACCTGACTTGTAGCATTTAATTTGTTTACCAGCTGTGGTCAGGAATGTGTGAGTTTGAATTCCTGATCCAGATACTGATTGTGTCAGATGTAACAGAGAGTAAACACAGATATCCAAATGTACAGGATATGCCTGACTTGGATGACAGCTGAATGAACTTCTGTTTTGAATGCAAGAGGCAATTTTCCTATCACTAATTGTAAATATTCTTCTCAAGAACTTGCTCTGATTTGTATCCCCAATATCCAGGCATTTTCTTGCCACCTTATGAACAAATGCTCTGTTAAGTGTTGCTTTAGGGTAAGTGACCACCACTTGGCTCTTTTCTAATTGATTTCACATGAATGCCTGGATGTGACTTTTCCACTGCCAAGCTTTGGTAACATTTCAGCAGCAGCAGATGTTACCATTTTTTCCTCAGGCTGCTTTTAAAAAGCACAGTAAGTTTGTGTGCTTCAGAAGACTGCAGGCCAAAAGGAGGATGCAGCTCTGCTCTAATGTGGCACAATGGAGAAGAGAGCGCAGGTGGCAGCTCCTTGTGTTGTACTTGTCAGGAGGAGCTTGGATAGCTGGGGCTTCTGGTTGTAGCCTTCTGTCAGCTGGGTGTGTGGGTAAACAGCACAAACCCAACACACACAGTTCCTCCAGGAACTGCTGACAGCAGCAGAGCTCTCATCTACAGAGGAATTCCGTGCTGTTGCTTTAAACCTAATGAATTAGAGTTTATTTGCAAGTGCTTGTTCTGCATCTCCCGCTCTTCAAAACTGTAGGATTTGAAGCTTAATCTCAAATTGAATTCTGTTGTCCATTGGCACAGTTAAGTCCCACTGTTTCATACTTCAGTTTGTACATAAAAACAAATTAGTGCCACTTTGGGATAAACAATAGCCAAATTCTTTTCTTTTAAGTAGTTCTTTATAAGACTAATATCTGGATTTTGTAATTCTTGGTAAATAGGACTTGACCCTGAAGCATGGCTGGCGCACTGGTGCAATTATTCCAGAGTTACGATCGGAGATTAAAATCATGAACACAGAGAAGTACATTCAAACCATGACCTGGCTGCAAACCTTGACAGGATTATTGGAATACATGCAGGTTTGTTCTGTGTGTGTGTAATCAGCTCTGTAGAGCCAAAGGGATCCAGCCAAGTTTCTAAATGCTGGACATTGATGTTGCAAGTGCTTTCAGGCTCACTGAAATGTTTGACTGTAGATAAATGCTATTATTTGTATAGTTAGCTAATAGGAGTTTTCTCAAAATCTTGTCCCCTTTCTCCACTGGTCAGCCTGGATCAATTACTGCTTTTGGTTGTTTAAAATGCACATGGGTAACTTCTGTGTATGGATCTCTGAAGTATTGCTCGTGTCCTGTTAGCTGATAAGGGTTTAGTAATGGAAAGGCTCTTTTGCAAAGTTATCCTAGATACAGGTTATCTGTACTTTACATTTCAGGTTCACCGTGATCCTGATTCTCAAATGATTTTAGAAGAGTGGAAGAAGGAAAGAAAGGAAATGAGGTAAGACACAGGAGATGAGGAATTCACAATAGGCTTTGGTAGCCAAGGGTTCTCTGTAATGTCTTCCACAGGTTTCTTTGGATTTTCTCTCCATCCCTGCTTTATATTCCCTGGTAGTTACAGGTATTATAAAATGTTTTTGTAAAGCAAAATTCTACGTGTCTCTTGTGAAGCTCTTCTCCCCTCTGACACTTTGTACCTATGAACCCTTTTTCCTGTTCCCTGTCTTTAGAACAGATGTAACTTTTCTGAGGGAAAAGGTAACATCACATCAAATCCCTTTGCCACTCATTTTGGTTTTTCTGTCCCTTTGTTCAGCTGTCACAGTTGATTACACAGCTTCTTCACAAATAAAAAATGTATTTCTTTTCAAGACTTAGGTCACGTTTTCAGGTTTTTCAGATGATTTCTACAGATTACATGTAATACATCTTAGAATACATAGAAACTGGGCTCTGCACTAGATTGGATTTATCACAAAGATAGGCAATAGGGCTAAAAGTCTTAATCTATTATTATGAAGGAGGAATCCCTAAATGCAGAGTGTGTGAAGTGCACAATTGGCAAGACCAGCAGCTGTACCACTAGCAGCCTTCCCCAGAAACGTGGAAATAAACGAAATGAGAATCATGCTTGGCAGTGACTTATGACAGAAATTAATTCCAAGATGTGTTTAAGCCTTTTGTATGTATTAAGCCAAATCTTTGCCTTTTCTTATGGGAGACTTTTATCTTTGGAACGTTGGATGTCATTAGGATTTAGATAAAGGCAAAAGCCTTTTTTCAAAATCTCTAGAAAAGAAGGCTTGAGATGTGATGCTTCACATATCAGAATCAACTTATCTCTGGGTTTAGTGGGAGAAGTGTGAAGCTCTTCCCTTCATCACAGCTGTGATTTCTAGATCTGGGCTGTATATGTGCAAGAGGTAGAAAAACTTATGTGGCACATTTTAGTGTTTTGAAGTGCAATGGCAAGAGAATAATGCATAGAACAGGTTTTAGCATCTGCTTGCTTCAGGTTATGGATGCCAGCTGGTGAAGAGATGTGTGCAGGTCTGTTCACTTTGTTGTCTTTGTTTTCTTTTTTTGGGGGACAGGGAGATGAACAGGAATTTCTTCAATGCACAGTTTGGAAGCATATTCAGAACTGATGAGAATCCAACTTACTTCCTCAGACGTCTCTCTAGGTTTGCAGACATCTACATGGCGTCCCTGAGCTGCCTCTTGAACTACGAACCTGATTACACATTTTATCCAAGAAGGACTCCTTTGCAGCATGAACTTCCTGGCTGGTCAGACCAGCTGTGCACTGGTACATTCAGAATACCGTTCCTACAAGAGACAGTTCAGATGAAATAAACACTTGGTGGCACCTCTCTAAAATGGACAAATATCTGTTGGTTTTTTTGAATGTACCTGTATTTTGTTTAAGTCACTTAAATCTGTCACCTTGGTTTATATGTATTTCATACTTATTCTCATAAGCTTTGTACCCATTTTTCTCCTCTGCTGCTCAGACATGTGAAAACTCCTGTTACACACAGAAGAGATGATGGACTGCCAAAATAGTAGTGGGCCAGGAGGGGAGGGCACCTCTGAGGGGGAGGACTGGTGGTGTTCTTGGATGGTTATTTTTGTTTGTTCGCTAGAAACCTTGACAATGCAGCCTTGTGGTTTACAAAGAAATACCTGAACTCTCTCTTCTGGCCCTTCTCAGCACTCCAGTTGGAGCCTGTAATGGATCTTTGGCACCGAAGAGCTTAAATCCAGTATTAGTAATTCAGTAGTACGCAGTTAGTAACCAGCTTAGGGTGAGACTGAGAGGGATGGTCACACATTGTACCTTTCCTTGCTGCTTTGGACAGAGCCTTACCTGTGGGCAGCTGAGCTCTGCAGTTTTCCTGGCTCTGCTGCACTGGGCTCAGGCTCTTGGGCTCTTTCTGTGCAGCTTCTGTTCTTGCCATGTCTGTGCTTTGCAGCTGGACTTGAGCGTGAAACTGAAACTTGCAGTAGCTTGGGCTGCTTCAGCTTCCTTCTCTTAACTTTGTACCTTTTTTTTTTTTTTTGAGTTTCAGAACACTTCAAGTATCCACTCACCAATAATAAAGTCATTTCAAGAGGTCTTGCATTTTGAAGTGGACACAGACCTCTCTATCAGGCTTTAGTTTGATCCTAAATGCTGCTTTTAAAAATTTTAAGTGTCTTATTACAGTAATATGCAATGTGGCTTTGCTGTTCCCTAGGAGAGAATGTATTTCATATAGCCTTCAGTAATGGACTTTTACAGTCAAAAGTAAACACGCACAATGGGCAAAGGACTAAGAGGAAAAAATTAAGACATGAGAAAGTGGAACCCAGAGTTTCCTGACATGTTTTAACTCAAGCCCTGAAAGCTAAATTAGGGGTGGTACGTCTTTTGAATAAAGAAAAATAATTTTGGTATAGATTAGAAGTTTTTAAATTACTGATATTGAAGGTAGTGCATGAATACAAACTCTGGGTACCATATGTGTTTCAAAGATTTGAGCTGAAAAATGTCTGTTTTGCACAAGGAAGACATCTGTTGATGTATTTCCTCAAAGAGGCACTTTATGGAACTGCTATATAGTTGTTTTTAAATAAGAATTGTTTCCTTTTTCTGAATCCAAAGGAAATGTGTTTGGGTTTTTAAGTGGTGCTTCTACCCCAGCCACTTTAGAAGGCATAATATGATTAATATTTTTCAAATTTTAGTTATTAAAGACTTGGTTTTTAAAAGCATGTAATTAACAAAATATATAGCATTTGGTATTCATTTTGGGATATCACTTGCTTTCTGTCATGATTGTCAGGCGAACAAACTTTTGTTGACCAAAAGTTTTCTGGTTTGATTTGTTTGTTTGGGGTTTTTTTTTAACCTGTCTGTATGTGCAAGTACCTGGATTGAATTTCATATACACTATATTTCCTGTTTTTAAAAGCATATTTGCAAAGTAAAGAATGTATTCTAATTTAGCCTGCACAATTTTGTAAGTAGTTTTCCTGTATGCTTGAAATCAGTATGAAGTTCTCAGAGGTGGTTTAGATTTTACAATTTTCTTGTGCTCCTATTTCAAACTTGACTGAAGTGTGTGGTTTAAACCCCCCTGTGTTTAAACAGATGAATATACTTGAAATGAGTAAGTTTATTTTACTGTCCTGCTCATTTTGCTGGAATAAAAAAGGTAAAGTGTTGCAGGAAGTTGGTTTGACTGTATCAGGAGATGACTTGGTGGGGCTGTGCAAGAAATATTTAGCATAACTTGATAATGGAATGTGAAGATGGGAATATCCTGATTTGCCTTCAGTTCTTTATTGTAATACTCGGCTAGAACTGAACTTGGTGTTACGTGTGTGTAGCACCTCTCATGCCCCAGAGATTTCAATACACTCTTTAAAAAAATAAAAAAGACCCACCCAAACCTCTATACATTCATCCTGTGTTAAGCAGGAACAGTTTAATTGACTTGAATGGTTATTTTATGCACATAATGCATGTTTTGTTTTAAGATTATTTTTTTCTCTCACCCTTCCTTTCTTTTAACTTAGAAATCAAACTTCTGTACCGAGCTATGTTGCAACAGCCAGCTGAAGTAAAATATTGTTTATATTGCATGACTTCTTGAAATAAACAATGTTGCATGAAAAAAGTTAATTATTGAAGGGTTCTGTTTCTTTAAAATAACCCAACTATATATAATATAAATTTGAGTGAGAATATTCAGGTGTATTATTTTTCAGTGCTAAAATGCTGCTTTTTAACTTTTAAAGATGTCATGCATTTTTTAATGATTTCACCTTGATGCTCTCTGCGTTACTTATTTTAACCTTACGCTTCTGATTTGAAAGAGATTTTTGGGCATGTTTAATGGGCAGTGTCTGTATTAATTTTGGGAGTATAGTTCATTTGAACACCAAAGCAAGAAATTTTTGGTCTGGTTTATCAAAAACACGGAACTGCATAAAAGTAAAAGAAGAATTTAATGAATTGTGGAGCTTTTTTTCTTTTGTGATAAAAATATTTAATAATTACAACAAAAATAAATGTCTGGACTTTATCTTCTGGTCTCTATGCACCTTAATATTTTCTTTGACTGGGGAGAGGGCTAGAACATGAGTTATATCAATTGCAAAATTCCATGGGGAAAACCCCTGGATATGTGTGTGTGTTTAAGTGTGTTTGTGTTCCAAATTTTCTGATCTCAAGCTCAAGTTTGATTCCCTTCTAATAGCGTGTGGTGACAGTGGCTGCTGTTACTGCTGTGCTTGGTGAAAATACAGCATGTGAAGGAGCAGCTGCTGCTCCTCTCAGACCTAAAGAACTGAATGTAGACATTGCATGGCAAGGGGATGTTCAAATTCATAGTCCAGTTTTCACAAAAATGGTTCATTGGAATGCTTTCATATCACCTTCATTTCTTACTAAAGCTGCCTCAATTACTGCTTCCCTTGAATAGTGAGGTGAGCTGTAAACCAAACACCCAGCCAAGTTCAAGGAGAGACAGAGAAGCTGGAGGAGGCAAGGGGGACAGACAGGATGGTTGTGTTTCCTGCTGCTGAATATCTGACAGGAGAGTATACCAGCAAAAAAAAAAATCCCCTCTGTTTAAAAATAGAGATTTACCACATGTTCTGTTTCACACCTGCCTGTTCTAGTTGTAACTGAGCCAAAATGAAAGCATAGACCTGGAGTACTAGAAAATTTAGGGTATTTGCCAAGTTAGCAGCCCTGTTGTGGCCATTTTAAAGTCTGTGAAGAAGAATAAAGGGAGTCAAATAGCAAGCTAGTGAAAGTCATCTGCTTTTCCCAAAGAAGTTTTTGTTTGCTTCTGGGTAGGTTAGTTGAGACTCAGTTTTGCATTTAGCACTTTTAGTTGGTACTGCTGAGATACAGCCAACACTTCTGAGGTTGGTAACTCTGTGAACTATATAGAAGGCATCTTAAATAAAGGTGTGCTCTTTTGGTTTTTAATTTGTAGCAAGATTTTATTCCCTGTAATGTAGGTGCTCTTTATTTTCCACAGAAAGTGTAAATGAAAATGTGTTTGTTAGCTGACTAATGCCAAATTCAGTCTTTAATTCTGATCATGAGGACCTCTCATCACAAGCTGTTGGTCATCTGAATCCTATAAAATAGAACAAAATAAAATCAGACTTGAACATTGCATTAAGAAACAAAGGTAATTTTTGGCAAATTTGTCTATACAGATGGCAGAGTTGGCACCTGACATTTTTGTACCAAACAAGTCCTTTTACTGCATTTTGATTTTAGACTCTGCATGCATGTGAGGATGCAATCTTTCCTTCTGTGGATTCCCAGCCCCCTCCCCCCCGTGTTTCAGATTCTTTGGAGTGCTAGTGTGGCTCCCAGCCATGTTCGCAGCAAGGAGACATGAAGACAAAATTAGAAGGCTTTTAAAGTTTGTATTGACATGTCACAGTCATCCTGTGGCATTTGAAGTCCAGTTTAATTCAGCTGTCTTTGAAGGTGCACTTGAGATGCAGCTGTTAACCGCAACTTCAATTTTGCTGCAGGTGAGACAACCCAATTTCAAACAGTGGGGAGACAGCAGAGCCAGGAACTTAAATGCTGATTTCTTGAATTAATTTTTCTTTTCCAACTAGACATTTCTCTTTCATAATGTCATTCCCTCTTACCATTGTTAGTAGTTTCTCAATCTCAAATCAAAATGAGCACTTACTGAGAAAAGATCGTAAGTAGGTTCTGGTGAAGTCAGTGTAGAAGAACTTTCATATGAGGGGTTGGTGATATTTGAAGGCTGTGACTTGTCCAGGGATGTTGTGTCATTATCATCTTTTGACTACACAAAAGCACACAAAGCTGCTTAAATTTCATCCTCTTCCCTGAGTGCATTAAGTGGGGCACTTGAGCTTCACTACCCGCTGGTGCAATGTTGTAATTGAACTGGCTTTATTCTCTAAATCTGTCTCTGGGCATGAACTATGTTTCTGGCTGTTGTGTTATCTCAGATCATTTAATGCTGGTATCTCTTTTCCTCTCCCTTCTTACTTTTAAGCCACAGCAAAGAATGGAAGAGGAAGTGTGGACCTGAAATTGGGCTTCGGTTAAAAAGTACCTGGTTAGTCTTGAGGGCTCTCATTGCAACTATATAAAAGTACAGGTGGTTCCCCTGGCTCTTGGCTCCTGGGTTTTGTTTCTAGAGGATGATTCGTGTTACATGCAGGGACTAGAATAGGAAAGAATTTCTGTTTATTTCTAGGTAGACCTTCTTTTGGATTGGTTCTTGTGTGTTTTGTAACATTTATTTTCTCATCCCTCATCTCTAAGTAGCTTGGCTGGTTTCGCATCATCACGATGCTAGCAAAATTAGTTAAGAAAAATCAAGCATGAAAGTACATCAGTATAAAAACCTGCACTTTTCAATCCTACAGTCATTTCAATTTTATTCTTTTGGATCTGGCCTTTTTCCTCTCAGACCGTTCCACCTCCAGAACAACAAAATTAATAGCAATGCCATGGAAGGGGGGGGGCCCAGGTGCCCTTTCTGTGGTTGTAATTCCTTGCTTCCCTAAGGGTGAGCTTTCTTGGGAGGCAAAGACTTCTGCACTGCTGTGGTGTAGTTAAATAATTAAATGTCCAGTTAAATATCCAATTAAATAAGCTTTGGTCCAGTCCTCAGTGTTGGAAGTGTCTGTGTGAGCAGACACTTGGGCGGAGAGGTCTAGGGGGAAATGTAAGCTCATGCCCAAGGCAAGTGTGTGAGCCTTCTCCACTTTCTCCGAGTCTGACCAGTTCAAGTGGGAAACGATCAGGAATGTTTCTAGCTTAAAATCCATGGAGAAACTGGAGGTTGTGAATCTGGGAAGTGCAGTGGGTCTGGGGAAGTGTTGTCCACCCCCCGCTTCATGTTCCCACCTGCCACCTACCTTGAAATGCTGGAAGCCTATGTGTTTCTTCCTGAACCTGAGGTAAGAATATCCAATAAGAGCCACAATTCCAGCAACTAGACACATGCCAAAGAATATTCCGGTCCCAGTACTGGCATGGAGAGGAGCCTGGATGAATGGTAAGGCAAGAGTAAACAATGTTCCTTAGAAACCTGAAAGATCTTTTTGCAAGAACTAAAATGGAGCTTTATAAAATCTCTTTTACATGAGCTCTATTATTTTATATAAAGAAAAAAAAATAAATATGGGAAGAAATTGAAGAAATTCAGGCAAACATCTTGTATTTCACAAGAACCTTGTCTTCAACTTCTAATTCTCTTTGAAAGTAACCTTCTAAGCTGAAAGCTACATATATGTCAGGGAAACTGAGAATATGTGAATGTCAGCAATGAGTTTTAGGGTGATACAAGCTACAGTTACCTCTCCCCACCCCAAGAAACTAAATCACTCTGTACTCACAGGTTCTGCTGGAGCCTTTAAAGGCTCAGAAATGATGTGGATTATCCCATTGGAAGCGATTATATCCCACTCAACAATAGCACTTCTGTCCACATATCGGATCGCACTCTGCCAGGAAAAGAAGAAAAGAGAGCTGAGCTTTGACCCTTCTCTCTTTGGTACTGAAATTGACATTAAGATGATTTCCCCACCTCAGCTGAGAGAAAAAAACACATGGAGGCTTTACATTGCTACCTCCCTGGACATAAGCCTGGGATGCCCGGAGGCTGGTCATGATTCTCCTGTGCATGAAGCACTCATGATCATTACCTGCATGTTGCCTTCAGGCACTGCTCTGTAGTTTTTCTTTTCTTCTAACTGTAGGTTTCTTTGATCTTTGTGAAATTGCCAAGCTCTGCCTAGAAGGGCTGTTACTCCTGAGTGCCAGGCAGCCACTTTCGCTGTGGAGGATGCCACTTGACACTCAAGTTTGCTGGCTGGAATTTGCTTGCTGTGAGCAAGGCTCTGTTGGTATCTTCTGCCACGCCCAGGAATTTACCAAGAAACTTTACAAATGCCAACACCTTTTTTTGATGATAAGCTGCTGCTCTCATCTCTTCACCTATCACGCAGCCATCTCCCATAATCCTGCTAGGCTGAGAGCAGGGTTGAATGAAGCCCATACCCCCATCCTGCGATTCCTGAAGGCCGCTTCAACAGTTTCTTTTGAGTTTTGCAGGTCAGAGTTTGTCCATTTGCAAGCCTGTCAATTTGCAGTTTGCCAGCTGCTATCCTGCACTGTCTGGACAGGAAAGAGCCTTCTGAAGTCAGTCTCTTAGTGCTGTTCACTCTAACCTTATTAAAATGCCCTCCAGATCAGTGTGCCACCTGGTTACAGGGTATAGCGTGAGAGGGAGAAAAGCACGAAGAGAGGAAATTTATTCCAAAGGTACCTGACCAGCAGTGGGGACTCGATGTTCCTGGCCCCCAGTGTTTGTAATGAAGAGTTTTTTCCCTAGACGAGTTGGAAGGGTGGTTCCATTGGTCAAGTCCTCATAAAACATTATATTGGCGTTAGATAAATGATACTCGATGTCTCTTCCAGAAAGTGTCTGCAAGTGAGGGCAAAATATAAGGAGTGTTAATGGATCTCATTAATCCTTTGGATTTACTAGTAAGCTAAGTGCTTGTGACCTTTTTTCCCCCCCTCTGCTGTTAATGCTCCAGCAAATGCAGCAGCATTAGAGGTGACTGTGAAATCTGCATGGGAACAGTGGCGTCTTCTGTCCCTGCAGGCATCTGCTGGCTGCCTGCAGCAGGCAGGACCTTAATTCCAGCGGGACAAAGGACTTTTCTCTTCTGTAGGATGACCTGAAGTGATGACACCCAGGGATATTCCAAACAGCTTGAGGATGTAAACCAGTGCATAAACCCATTGTTTGAGACGATGTTTGATTGAAGAAGGAGAAGAAAGAATGAAAGGGGTAAGCATAGAAATGAAGTTAGGAACAGATGCCTTTAAAGTATTTGTGGCAAATACCAAAGCTGTGTGCTGTGTTCTTCAAATAATTGTGCTCGATGTTAATAAGCCTGAACAGACTTCATCTGAGGCAGACTCCTGCATAACAGGGTAACTAAAACTCCTGATGGAAAAATCTCTGTAGTGACTTGAACACTTGATAACCTTGCACTCCTAACGATGGAAGGGAAATGGAAACAATGAATTTGCCTCTTTCGTGAGCACAGTTTAAATTATATGGGGTTATACAGAAGTCATATCATACTTAGATTATCTTTTTAAGATTAAATTTCAATGGGATGCAGAAACCCATAATGGCTGTTCAAAAAGTGTTATTAAAACAAGAAAGGAAAAAAAATAAAAAACCCTGACCTCATTTTCTTTTAACCCACTATCGTTTGGAGCAAAGAGAGTGGCGTGCACTGACAGGTCTGTGAGGTACCGCAGGAACTCTCTCCCCTTCCTAGAGGTGTTGGAGTAAGCCATGATGTCCTAGGCAGAAACAAAATCCAGCTTTACTAAAGAGCAGTTGTGCACCCCTGTGTGGAGAGCAGAAAAGATGACACTGTGCAAATGACAACAAGGGGACTTTCTGTTTTTAGCCATGAAGCAGCGCTGGAGGGACTTTACAAAGGAAGTTTGTATTCAAAACTCAGCTCTAGCTGATTTGATGAGTACATCTTAAATTGATTTGCAGAAGTTGGGCCCTTGTTGTCTTTGAGAATGCTTATACCTGAAGAATCTTTCTGAGTAGTGAAAAGAGAAGAACTCTTAATATTTTGCCTTTTCCCAGTAGCAATTCGATAAAGTTCCAAGGCACCATGCTCCTTGTGGTGCTTAAAAAGTCTTGCAGAGAATCTCTTTTAAGCTAAAGCTTCACCAGGTTTTTAATTCCAAGTAAATTTTAGAACCCAGAAACCTCTTTGGAGCAAGCACGTTAAAAAAGTAGTAATTAAGTTCTGATTTGGATGGTGCAGATCTAGACCTATCTGCCTTGCTTCACTGGTGTGTGTTATTGCCCGTGTTGGTAAAGCAAACCCTGGATACAACACCCAGAGCCTGCTTTTCCCTACTCCCACCTCAGCCCTGGGCCATACCGACAGGAAGTTTGTCAGCGTTGGGAAGGACATCAGCACTTGCAGCAAGTTCCCACTACAGGAGACGCCATCCCCCACGTAGCCTGGCTTGCAGGTGCAGTTCACCTCTGAAAGGTATGAACATGGAGAGCTGTAGGGGCAAACACCCTTTCCAAGAAAGCTTTAGGCTGCCCTGGGCCTGAAAAACAACTTGTAGGCAACAGGTTATGATTTTTTAAAAAAGTTAAAAATAGGCAGAGTCTCTTGCAGTGTTATCTAGCAGCCTGTGGCTGATGAAAGGAACCAGAATCTGGGCTGCTGTCCCCGTGTGCACAGAGGGATGTGGCAAAGGATGCTCTTACCTTTCTCCCTGTAGCAGAAAACATCCCAGGTCTCGCTCAGATTGACTCTTCTCCCATAGTCCACGATGCCAACGTATCCGGAGCCACAGTTTGGGGAGGAGAAGCCGGTGGGGTAGCCCACTCTCTCACCATCTAGCCAGCCAGCAGAGCACAGGTGGTATCTCGCCTGGGGTCAGCGCAGCCAGAAGGGAAAAATTCAGGGGAAAAGCTGGGTGGTAGGGCTGGAGAACTGCAGATGGAATGACCTCCGGGGCACTCAGCACCTGCCCTGCCAGCACTCTGCCTGTGGGTCTGAATGGGCTCTGTCCATCCCTTTGTCATGCAGCCTGCCCTGCACTGACCTCTGTGCTGAGGGGACCAAGAGAGCCTTTCCTGGAAAATCATCCCTGACTGAAAAGCTGGGCAGCATCAGAGGCAGGTGTGACAGCCGAAGGTGACGTGGCCAAATTCCATGGTTTGCCAGCTCACCTTTTACCAGTGTGGAAAGGGCTGACAAATCAACTCAACACAGAAATTGAAGTCACCAGCAGTGCTTGAGCCAGCCCCATTGCTGACTTTGCTGCTTTGAGGGAATATACAGGGAACCTGCAGCTCTGGCTCCAATCTGAGTCTCCTTCTGCAGTAGAAGGACGTCGATGTATAGGCTGTGGTTCAGCCTCACATTTTGCTAAAGGTGTCTCTAAGCAATGAGTGTCTTCCTTCCTTCCACAACTGGAAGGAGCCAGAAAGAGACAGTCAGTCTGACCCACCCTTCTAAAATAAGTGTTGCAAACCCAATTGAGATGCCTATTCTACTGACATGAGCCAAGTCTTGTCTATAACATGCACAAGGAAAGCAACATGGAAATGAGGCTAACTTAACAGCATCTGATAAAAAGATTCCTGAGACTTAAAGAAATAAGCTTAATTAAGGTTAATTCTGAAGGGCAGATTTCTTTAAGAAGTGTTAATAATTAAAATCCCCTTGAAAATACTATGAAAGCCTTCCTCTCACCCCAGCATCACTGGGAACAAGAACTTGGCTAGTGGTTTCTGTGCTGTGCGAACAGGCATTAAACCAACAAAAAGTCTGAAAGCCGCTCCCAGCCAAACACACCGTGGGGCATGGGTGAAGGAAATGAGGGGAAATTAAGCTCATTAGCACAGAGCAGCCCCCTTGCTCCTCCCTCTCCATTTACACTGTGGCTCAGTCCACTTTGGGGATCTCCTCACCTTCTGGGCATACAGGAGCTGGCTGTAGGTAGCCATGGTGGCTGATTCATTGGCACAGGCCTCCCTGGCCTTCTCGTAGGTCATTCTGTACTGCCCCAGGGGGGAGCGCAGGTGGAACACCCCGACCGTGGTGTCTGCAAAGAGACAGGAGAACCAGCTCTTCCAGAAGGGCTTTCCATGCCTGCATGCAGGGTCAGCCGTGCCATACAAATACCCATGAATTTTGTGAAATGTAGTTGGAATAGGTTGATTCCTAAGGGTCACATTCCCTCCTGGAATGCCCTCACACGTCGCTTCATGAATCTGGTATGGCCAGGTACGTAAGCACATGTTCTAGCTGTAATCTCATTGTTTCATGGGGACGTGGGTAGAGCCCTGAGTGAGCTCACAGACCCTTGCCATGCAGGGCACGGGGCTGAGGGTGTGCAGGGGGTGCCATCCTCACCTTGGAAATGCAGATCGGCGCAGTCGGCGTTGGGGTGACACTGCCCATTGTCCTGCAGGCAGCGGTCCAGGGGCAGCTGCATCACTGAGCAGTTCAGCCCATCACCAATGTAGTTGTTTTTACATTCACACCTACGTTTGTCCTTGTCAGAGAGAGAAGGGAAAAGGCCAAGAGAAGCGTTTAGCTGACATAAAACTGGTGTTTCAGGCAACATCCTGAACTGCTGGGAAAATTTCACTTGATATTAGCAGGAATGGATGAACAGGAAAGTTGCTGCTAACAACTAAGCAAAGCATTTACACATGTACTGGGGTGCTTTGCTGAATTAACACCAAAGCATAATTTCATCCACAAAGTTAATAATGTGTATTAGAGGGTTATATGACATGTAATTCACAAAAATGGATGACAAACATATCAAAATGATATTGAAATGACTGGGCATGGAAGCAAGAAAAGGAATTTAACAGCCCACAGAGAGTAATAAATGAGAACCATGAACCAAACAGGATTTGGTGACATCCAGGGATTGCGATGGTTGACAACTGGAATGGATTAGCAGCAAGACTTTTCTAGATCAGTCCTGGAAAGCAGCTCAGGCAAGACACCAGAATGGAATGGGCAAGTGATCCTGAAAAGCACCAGGACAAATGCTGGATGAAGTCACCTGCACGCTTTGACTGCGTGGGTCATGGAATTTGTATCATGTGGCTGCGGAACTTTTTAAGTTGAGTTCAAGCAACCAACAAGTGACAGTATTCTCCCAGCTGTGTCTTTGTTTAGCTTCGAAAATATATTTAATTTTGATCCAACAAATTCCCATTGCAAATAAGAATGTCAAGTTAGGGAGAGCTAAGAGTGGGATAGAAAAACTAGGTATGTGAAACATCCCATCTTCTGTGTTAGCCCATTCCCCAGAGCAAAGATGTCAAACTGCTTCTCACCCTTCAGCTGAAAGCATAACCAGACTGATGTGGAAAGTAGGTTGGAGCTAATTAAAGGTCGTTTTGGAAAACAGGAATTTAGAGAGGTCCAGAGCAGGATCCAGCCAGAGGAGACTCCTGCTGGCACCAAGGTGAAATGCCTCAGACTTCCCTGCTGGGGACTGAAATCATTCAACTTACAGGTCCTATGACAATGCAAATGGCATGCTCGTGGCAGCCTCCGTTGAACCCATCAGCACAAGGATTTACTGGGAGGCAGGTAAACCCATCTCCCTTGTATCCTTTCTGGCAGTTACAGAAGACTTTCACCCCGAGCTGTGTGCATTCAGCCGCCTTGTGGCACCCACCGTTGTTTTGTTTGCAAAGTTCTGCAGCTGCAGGGGAAAAAGAAAGCAAGTGAGTGAAGTCTGTTTTAAAGAGGATGTTCTTCACAAAGGCAAACCATTGCCAGTCCTTCCACACTAAAAAATACTAGAATACTTGTTTGGGGAAAAAAAAAAATCTGTTTCTGTTTCCTGGGGCGAAACTGAATTTCTGTGACCTCTATCCCTTAGGGCTCTGAAGGCCAGGAGACATGGTACCACCCCTCAGACTTTTGGCCAGGTTAACTTTGGAAGATGTAAGACATCTGGCTGAGAAAGAACAACTGTTTCTGCAGTGATGTTACCAGGGAACTGCCTTGTCTGTGGTCATAAAAAAAATAATAAAATGATTTTTGTTGGAAAAACCCTTTGATATCATCGAGTCCCACTGTAAATCCTCTGAGGGAAACCCAGCTTAAAACCCTGCTGTCCTCAAAACCTGACTGAAAACCTTGTTGCCCGTGGTCCTGCTCGATAATGTCCGGAGAAGTCAGCCTTCTGATTTAGAAAAATGTGATCTCTGTATATCCTAAATTTGCCTTGCTGCACTGGGGAATTATTTCGGTTGGATAGGCAACATTTCACAGTGGGCAGTAGCTGCACTCATGTGTAGGAGCGAGAGGGAAGAAGCTGCTCCTTCTCTGCTCCTTCTGCTCTGTAACTTGAGGTGTGATGGTCTGATTCCTCGCTGTGGGTGGGAAAGGGAGCTCACCTGTGCAGGTGATCCCGTCCCCGTCGTACCAGGGCTTGCACTGGCACGTGTTGTTCTCTGTGCAGACGGCGTTGGCAGAACAGCTCGGGGAGCACACCGGTGGCAGAGCTGCAGGGAAGGCAGGACAGCTGGAATCAAAGAGCTCTTGTACCACAGTGCCCTTGTTTCATGCAGAAGGAGAACCCTTCATGCCAGTCTGGCTAACTGGAAAATTTGTAATAATTATATTTTTGGACTGCCACGGGCCAAAGCCCCTCCACGGGTGAGGCAGGAACTCCTACTGCCATATCACAAAAGAGGAGAAAGTGGGGTGAAGGTGTTTGTCCTCAGTCCAGAGCACAGTCCCTAAGCATTCTTAGATGGCTCCTGACATTATTAACCCTTTCTCTCTTATCTCTGGAAACCTTCTGTTGAACTGCAAGTACTTTCAACCCATAGCTGCATGGACAGAGGAGGCAGAGACCTAGCTTGGTTTCACACAGCCGACCAGTCCATCCTGTCTCACAGAAACATCGTCCTGTCCCCGAATATCCTTCGTCACACTGCCCATTCTTGCATTCACAAGCTGGAAAAGAAGCACAGAGGTCACTTTGCAGAGTGGGAAAGGGGAAAGTCTTGCTCTAGAGAAACATCATCATGTTTCTCATTTTTTCAAATCAGTTTAGATACAGTATTACCCAGCAATAATTTAGATGAGTCTGACTTCATGGCACTTCACCATGAGGCCAGGCAAGCAGAGGACCAGACTTTCCAGAGTGGTTGAGCAATTTTCATCCTTGGAAGTTTATCCTGACAGGATAAATCCTGGACAACATGAGCTCAGAATTGACCCTGTTTTGAGAAGGGCATTGGACTAGAGACCTGAAACCCCTTCCAACCCAAATTATCCTGTGCTCCTGTGTTTTTATAATCGGCATTAGTTCAACGTGCCTCTGAAAATGAGGATTAATCTGCACACTGCAGTGGAATAGCAAACTCCACAGAGGACTGTGGCAGGAAAGAGTTAATGGCGGAACTGAAGACCCAGACAAATCAGTCCTAAGGAACTGCAGCTGTTAATTGTGGGGAAGCCAGAGAAAAACAAAGTGTGTGGAGGGAGGGTGTTTGGTTGCTGTGTGGGAGAAGGTCTGGCTGAGTAAGGAAGCCAAATATGAAACTAGTGAGCTTTGCTGGAAAACAGACAAGTTACCTGTAGTTTTTTTTTTTTAATTTCAGATGTTTTTATGACTAAAAGCTTTTGGATTCTTTCAGTTTCTTTTATAGAGGAGGCTCTGCTCCTTCTGCCTTGCAACTTGAAGTGTGATGGTCTTATTTAATCTATAGGTGATGTTTTTTTCCCATCTTCTTTGGGTCCTGCAATAGCTTATGTGCTAAATCCTTCTTAGAGAATTATTAATGACTTTCTGTTTTATAATGTAATGCTGTACCATCCTTTATGGCCTTATCCTTCTTCTTGAAATAGTTTTATTTAAAGAAGAAAATTATATAGGATTGGTGGGAGTGATTTTTTGCATACCTGTCCTGCTGAAAAGGAGCTTCATTTGCTGCCTTTTTAAAATTTCATCTGCTAAGTTAATTTTTGGCTGACTTAAATCTACATAAAAAAAAAAAAAGGGGGCTATAAAACTTTTTTCTCTTAAATTTCATAAGCTGGCTTGAGGCTAACAGCTCCTACTGTTTATGCTATGGTGTGCACTAAAGTGGATGAATTGTAGGTAAGCCCAATCCTGAATATCTGTGTCCAAGCCTGCTGTCTTGCCTATACCATCCCATCCAATGTGCCTCGGGAGCAGTACAGGTGAACAGGGTTAGGATGGAAGCCTTAATGTTGTAACTCCTTATCTGAAGGCTTTGTCAGGAAAATATTTAAGTTTAAAGGGAGGCATTGACCCTGCTCCCACCTGGTTTACATTTAACACCACAGAGAGGTGGATTATATGAGCAGCTCCTTGGCTGTCCCTCTTCACAAACTGCCTTCATCTTGATGTTCTTTCTCTTCTCTGCAGAAGCAGCGCATGGCCTTGGCCTCCTGCATTCCATGTTGCTAAAATGCTGTCTTAAGCTTTATGGGGACGGAGGAGAAAGCTGTGCTGTAGTAAAAAAAACACTTGTTGCTGGAGGCTCTGCCTCTATTCTGTTACTCATGTACCCTGTAAGAGCAGAAGGTCCTGTACAGACACAGCTATACAGCATCTGAACCCCCTGCCTTCTCCTCCTCCCTCCTGAGACCTTGTGCCATCCCCTGGTGTGAGGAGGCGCCTGGGAAAAACCTTGGTGTTAACAGGGAAGCATTCCTTGGCTTAGTTAGAAACGCCTTGCTGACAGAATAGTTTAGGCTTGACACGGGCGTGGATATGGAAAGGGAACTTGCACGTACGCCTGCAGCTGAAGCCGTATCTGCCTGGCACACACAGCTCACACGAGGTCCCGTTGAAGCCGCCGTGGCAGTGGCACTCTCCTGTCCCCGTGTACCCATCGTCACAGGAGCCGTGGCCATTGCATGGTGTCTCTGGGCCCCCTGGGCAAGCTGAAAGGTGGGAAAAGAGAAGAGGCTCTTTAGCTCAGGTGCACACTTATCCATCGTCACTGTTGGTTATCTACTCTTCTGTAAAAATCACTGAGTAGGGAATGCCTGTAAATGCACCTCTGCTGAGGCATCTCAAGGTGGCTGTGGCATTTATGACTGCAAGCCTCGTGCTCTAAATTCCTTGACGCACTTCCACAGCTCCTGTCAGAAAGGTGTTGAGGGTCACTCCGGCCCTGGCTTGTGGATGCTGTTATGTGGCTGATAACCTTCCTGGGAATGGCACTGTCCAAACTGAGCCTTTCTTGTGCATCTCTATGGGCCTAGGCGCTGTCAGGGAGAGCCCAAACGGTGGCTCAGGCTGAGCTGGCCGGCATTGCACAGGATCTGCATGTGTCTGTCTGTGACGCTGGGACAGAGCAAGCTGGCAGGGCTGTGTGTGACTGGACCTATCTGCCAGCAGAGATCCTGACCTGGATCGTGACCCTGTGTGCCCTGCTGGGAGCCTCAGAACTGCTCCCCTGCAGGCCTGGCAGGTGAAAGAGCACAGTTTGGTGGTGTCTGCTAACAACCAGCTGAGATGGAGCCTCCCAAACTGGCTCCACGTCTTCTGAGCTTGCACTGCTGGGGAATGCCCTTGCCTGTGGCTGAGCAATCATGCACTGTGTCTCAAGTGTGTGCTGGTGTTGCTGTGTGAACCTGAGTCTGTTTGTGTTTAAAGGATTTTCAGCTGATGACTCTCTCAGCAGGACAGCCTTTACCCTATAACGTTCACCTGCTACTACAGTGGCGTTTAAAGCTTGCTCTAAATGTGAAAAAGAGATAATCTGAATTGAAAAGGCAGTTAACACTTTGTGTTCTTCAGCTCTTGCAACCAAGTTCCCGCATCTTGCAGCTGGTCTCTCCTCATGCCTCTTAAGCCAATTCTCCCAGTTTTGCGTGCTGGGCACCACACAGCTCTGCTGGGGAGGGGGAAGAGGAGGGCACAGGCTGACCATGTGGGTGGGAATCCTACCTTGGCAGTCTGGCCCAAAGTAGCCCTTGCAGCACTTGGGAACGTGGATGACCATGGAGCAGTTCCTCCGGCAGCCATCCCTCCGCAGCCCATAGGACTCATAGGTGCACCAGTGGATTCCTTCCTGGGGGTCACAAGTGTCAGTGCAGAAGGAGGAGGGGGGAAAACACAGCACAATGAGTGCCATGGGGAGGTTTGTTTTTTCTTCCTCTTTAAATTGTAATTTCTGATGTACATTGAATCAAAATGTGATATGTGGAGAGTGTGGGTGTGAGACCTCCACCTTCTCTAATTCCTGACATGGTAAACATCATTAATGAGAGAGCAGGGGCTGCTCTGGAGACAGCTGAAGCACTTTTACAGTGGATGCCTGTGTGAGACCAACAAGCCTCTCCTACCACCTGCACCTGGGTGTTTGCCCAGGGACAGCTTTGTCACTTAATAGTGTGGCAGTACTGTCAAAGGTTCTCTTTTATTTATTCTAAGAAACCTTTTTTCTAGTTTGCTTGCATGAAGTACAGAGGAGCAGGTTAGACTGCTTACACGTGAGACTTGAATGCATTACCTTTGGTTTTGTCCCTGGAGGGCATTTGGAGTTACTGAAACAGCTAGCACAATGCCCCTGGAAAAGAAAACGAAACCCATATATTAAAATAATGGCTACAAAAGGCCGTTTGACTTGGACAAAAATTCTGTTTTATGAGAGCAGAAAATATAAGCAGAGAAAAGGTAAGGCTTATCACACTTTAAAAATGAATAGAATACCCTGGAGAAACAAGAGAGGAGAATGACAACAAAGTAGTTGCAAATAATTTAGTGCCACAAAATACAAGAAAATAGTTTTGACACCAGAATATAAGTTCTGGAAGAAGAAACAGCTCTGGATTTAAGGGCACAGGGGAGAGATGATGAATGTTCTTCAAACAAGTATTGATGTGGTCTGTATCAGATCCAGATGTCTAATTTGGAGTACAGATAAATGTTTACTTCTCAGCAAGTGCTGACCAGATCTGAGGAAATGCTGTCTATTTGATTTCATGTAATGAAATCATAAACAAAAGGCAACTTGAGCAGATAGGCTATACACAATTATTGGTTTTATAATTGAAATATTTGTTCTGATAAGCCTTTTTTAAGATTGACTACCTGAATTTTTTTTTTAACTTCTAGGTGATTTTTTAATACGTTAAAATTAAACTGAAGTAAACTTGATCTTGAAACTGTTTGAAGACGGCTTTCAAAATGCCCCATTTGTGGGACCCATCAAAGTTCACAAAGGAAACTTCCTCCATGCTAACAGTGCAGAGACTGAGACCGAGTAGGCAGCTCTCAGTCTCATGTCCTTCATACCCTGTGCTGTTGGAGTAGCAATGCTGTTCTTTTGTAACAGGGAACTCTGTAAATGAGGTATCTACAGACAAATCCCTAATGTGAACTTCCACTCATTTAAAAGCACTATAGAAAGATTTGTCCTTGCTCAATTTTTTGCTTGCACATGTAAGGTGCTTTTTTTTTTTTTTACAGTCTTAACTGAAGCAACTTGTCCTGTGTGCTGCAGAATTTCTGTTGCTCTGCACTTCTCAATTGCTCTCTAACCGGAGCTGCAGTGAGTGTTACCCCAGTGAAGGCTGGGCCCGTGGGCTGTGTCTTTGTCAGGGTGAGGCACTGAAAATGGGGCTTACCATGAACTCCATGGTGAGGAAGCTGTCGCAGCGTCCCCCCAGGCTGGGCTCTGTCAGCAGGCAGTTGATCCCGTAGGCGATGCCCCCATCAAACTCCAGCTGCCGCTGCACTATTTTGCACTGTCCATCATTCAGGAGAATGGTGCCCTGCGAGATGGGATGGCGAGAGGGGGACATGAGAAATCATGAGCCACTTCCTCTTTGGGTTCCTGCTCTCTCTAGGAATGCTCTTGGGCCAAGGAGGTGTGTCAAACTATCCTGTCAGTAAAATTGATGGCTACAGGGGCTCAAACCCAATTTTGGGGCTTCTCTTCCTATAGCTGAATGCTATAACCTCATAGATGGGCAGATGTGTGTCTGGAGCGCTGTGTCCAGCTCTGAGGTTCCCAGCACAGGAAGGATGCGGACCTCTTGGAACAAGCCCAGAGGAGGGCCATGAAGATGATCAGAGGGCTGGAGCAACTCTGCTATGAAGACAGGCTGAGAGAGCTGGGGCTGTTCAGCTGGGAGAAGACAAGGTGTCAGGGAGACCCTAGAGCACCTGCAAGTCCCTAAACGGGAATATAAGAGTTGGAGAAGGATTTTTAACAAGAGCATGTAATGATAAGACAAGGGGTAATGGCTTTAAACTGAAAGAAGGTGGGTTGGTGTCGCAGTGGAGGGTCTGGTGCTGGCCAGCGCTGGGGTGCCACGACCTTCCCAGACAGAGCATCCCGCAGGGAACTGCCTTTCTAGGGGTATTGGCAAAAGCCTCCTGGAGCGACAGTGATTTCAGCAAGCGTAGCGATTTCTCAGCTACAAGTGATCAGCTCTTCTGTGAAATCACCCAAGGCAAACTCAGGGATAGAGACACAGACAGCTCATATGGCACTTCCACAGAGGTAGCTTTTACTGTCCAGTACCCTGTGAAGACAAGGCAAGGGGTGAGACCAGCTTAATCTCAGAGGTAAGGGCAGGGGTTTATATGGGGAAAACAGGGGGTGGGGTGGAAACCGATTAGCCAGCAGGGAATGGGCTATTAGCATGGGAGACACAAGGCCTGTTGGGATGACTCAAGGGTCTCACCATGACTTAAGAGAGTTGCTTATCTCTGACTTCACCAGGGGAGAGCAAACAACTTCTGACTTGAGGGCTCACAGCCCTCCACAGGTTTGAATTAGGATATTGGGGAGAAATTCTTTAGTGTGAGGTTGGTGAGACACTGGAACAAGCTACCAGAGAGCTGTGGATGCCCCAGCCTTGGAAATTCTCGCAACCAGGTTGAATGGGATTTTGAGCGACCTGGTCTGGTGGAAGGTGTTCCTGCCCATAACAGAAGGGTTGGAACTAGATGACCTTCAAGGTTCCTTCTAACCCAAACCATCCTGTGATTCTATGATACTTTTCTTTTCTGAAGAAGACAGAGTATGCCAGTCCTGTGTCCACAGGTTTATCTTATGCATTTTTAGACTTAGATGCTTGCCTGGTATGATCGGATACATTTGCAAAGAAAAATTTGCCATTGTTCTGGTTTAGGAGGCTTTGTGTGTGCCTGCAATCTTAGCTTGGAAGTGCTTACACACCAGAGCTTGCATGCAGATGCTCCATTCATGGGGTACAAAACCAGGTTGATCTTAGTGGTTTTGCACTGGTATTTTATTGTAGCAGTTACAGAGCGCTGCTATTTCAGTTTCAAGGTAACTGAGAGCTGTTTTGAACAAACAGCATCTTACAACAGAGGAAATGACAGCTCTGAAGAGTCCTGCAAACCCTAGTTTGCTAAATCTGTTGGTGTGGCATGTACTGGTGATGACCAATGAAGTTTTGGTGCCGCTGACCATCCCTGGAGGCTGTGCAAAGGCACAGTGGGGTCTGCAGGAGTGGATCCTGCAGCAGAGTGAACACTTACAATTTCCCCGTTATCCCCACAGCTCACACTGAGGTTGGAGCCCTGCAGGGTCTTCAGCGGGGACGAGCTGGGGAGCTGGTAGGCCAACACCTGGGAAGGAAAAGGGGAGATGCATGTGTCCAGGCTGGCACGTTCTGGCTGTGGCAATGTTCCCAAAACACAAAGGCTTACCGCAGCATCACGGACAATGTGGAATTTGAGGTACTGCACCAGTTTGTCGGTGTTGGCCTTCTTGAAGAGGAAGTCCTGCTGCTCCTGTGGCAGCCCACGGATGGCTGTGCCTGTGGGCCAGAAGAGCGTGACGGGTTTGTGGATAGGATCGTTGATCAGCCCGAGCAGGTTGTTTTTCTGCAACACAGCGAAAATTGGGGTAGAGGATTAATGCTCATGGCCAAAGTGACAACTGACCCTGTGGGGTGAGTATCTGGTGTAACTGGGGTGTAGTGGCCTGTGTGGGCTGCATGCTCACAAGCCTGCAAATACTTTGACGTTACAAACCTGAGTTGAGCTTGATATCCAGAAGGACAGAGCTGAATGGGGAGGGAATGGTGGCTGTGGGTCTGCATGACATCCCCCTCCTCTGTGGGAGTGTGATTGGTGGTGGCCAGGCTTGTCATGTGCTGTATTGTGAGCCCTTTGGTTCTCCTGAACAAAATCCCGCCAGTGATGCCCTGTGCTGTGTGTGTGCTTTTGTCTTCAAAAAAAATTGTTTGCAACCTTTGCCCAATGGCTCCTGTCTCTTGTCCTTACCTCTAGCAAACTGCTGAACAGAATGTACCCGTGTTTGGCTGCAACCATTTTAAGACTTTCCTACAAAGAAAGAGAAGTGAGTAAGTTATTGAAGAAATATATTATTTGGGTATTAAAAAAGATGATAAGAGCTTGCTTTTCCATGTAAGTCACTTTTTGTTATGAAATCAAAGCTGCTGTAAAAGCCCTCTGCAGAAATCCTCTTATACTGTTCTTACTTTGTCTGTTACTCGGTGAATTTTAAATATAGTATTTAATTTATTCAGCAGTGTCAGACAAAGTTTGTATAAGGTCTTTTTAGTATCACTTTTTTTCGCTAACTTACATGATTTTTATATCTAACAGTAACTGTGGAAAAGCCCTGGGTTGGAAATGGTGATAAGCTGCACATACCTTCTTGAGGGGGAAATCCTGCATATGTGATGGGACCAGAATTTGGTTGATGACATGGATCACACCATTTGTGCCAACAGCATCACTGAGTATAATTTCAGCTTTGTTGTTCAAAACTAGTGAGTTCTGGAAAGGCAACAAAACATTTTTTTCTGTGAAACCTTGTGGGAAAGCGAGGCTGATGCTGAATTGTTTTGATATTACGAGTCCAGATCACCTTTTCTTTGCAGAAAACAGTATTCTCAGCTTTAATAAATTGCCCTTTGCCTTTTCAAACTCTCATCATGCTCATAAAGCCAGAGTCTGAGGATAAAATATTGTCAAGACAAGGGTTATACAACTCCACTCTTGGCATACTGATTAAGTGCTGAACACTTCAGCTGAACAGGCAATCGTATTTGAATGCCACTTATTTATGTTCGCACATGAGAGGAGGAAAGGGAACCATTCAAGTTTTTAAAAAGAGCTGAGTGAGAGCAGAGTGTTTCACTATTCTGTTCCCTGTCTCTCCGTGCTGGGTTACCTGTGAGTAGCTAACGTGTATCAGGTCACCCTGGAGAGAGGTGATGTTTGTCATTGCTGTCAGGTCCTTGTACAACAGATTGGCACAGGCCACCATGTGGTACCGGAGCACCTGAGCCATCACTTCTCTGGCAATCCAGTCCTTGACCTGCAGTGGGAAGGGGAAGAGTTGGGAAGCAGCTGAGCAAGGATCTGGAGACAAGAGCTCGTGGCCAGCTCATCCACAAGGCCTGGCCCTGGTACTCACTCGTGGGTCGCTGTTGAGGATGTCTGTGCGAGGGACAAACAGAGTGAAAGGGCCAGGGCCTGCGACATCTCTGATAGACAAGGCCTGCCAAATTGGAGAGGAAAAAGCAGCAATGAGTTAATGCATGTGCTGCCCCACAGTGACAGGGACTGTCCTGTGGAGGGGAAGGTGGTGCCTGCTACCCTGCATTGAGTTTCCTTCCCTACAACACAAGGGTGAGAAAAACTCCTCGTGTGGACCTTCACCCCCAGCCTCGTCTGTTACCTCTGCTCACATGTATTAAATAGAAGATTTTGGCTTGTAGCCATGTCTTTGTCTCCTCTGCAATAACAGGAGATGAGGGAATGAAATTAATTACTCTTTGGAGTACTGATGGACCTGGGCTATTGTGGGCACTTTGCAATGACCACTGACAAGCTAAATGGAGAGCTCTCTCAGAGCAAGAGGAAGCCATCTGTCTGCTATGGTAACAGAACTGAAACTAGAATATGAGTCTTTAGGCTAGCAGACCAGTGTACAGGTCTGTGTGCTGCCCTGAGGCTTCTGGTAAACAGAGAATTGCTGTTGCCAGTCTCCAAAAATCTGTGAGAGCTGGCTGCACGCAGTCTGTCTTGCAACACACAGAGCACCCTGTGATGCTTCAGAGAGACCGCTGAAAATATTGCCATGTGGAGATGCAGCAGGGGTAGTAAATGAGTGGTATATTCTTGCTTCAGACTTCACAAGAGATGTACTGGCAGATCTGACTATGAATGGGTGAAAGCTTCAGTTCTATGCCTGGTCTGGAGGCCTTACATTTCCCTGGAACCTTGATCTTGATCATTAATACTCTAGATTATTAATACTGTTTTAGTGACAGTTAAAAGTTTAAGTTAAAGCATCTCAAGTATTAGTGACTGGTGATCCAAATCCAGTCCCAATAAATTGAAGGATGTTGGTACACGCCAGATTCTTGCCTGCTTCTCTCCCCTCTACATTCTTGGGGGAAAAAAAGGGAGAAGAAAACCCCAACAAACCCCAACCACTCAACCTTTTCTTACCTCTAAGTGGAAATAAAACCTAGATGTGTTGGAGTTCCTGAGAAGTTCCTGCAATTAAGAACAAGACTTTGTAACAGTGCTGCAAATGCACCTCTCAGACAAGCAAGGGAGCTTCTGGTTTGGAATAAGAGCTACATGTCTGTATTGCTCATGTTCTGCTCTTACCTTTCTCTGTCAAACAGCAGGCTTTGAAACCTAAAACTCCCTAGTACTACAGTCTTAATGATTTTCCATTAGGGTTTTTTTATTTGTGTGTTTTGGTAGTTAAGGTTATCTTGCAGCCTCCTGTTCCTATTCCTGGTTTCTTGGATTGGGATAATTTCAAATTCTGGGGTATGAATTTGTCCAAGAAAGAAATGTTGCATTTCAACCATTGTATTAAGTAGCTATGTGAAGAAAAGTAGGGAACAGCAAATGTGCAAAACACTTTACCTGGAAGATGTTGCCTTGGCACTTAAATCCATCCCCAATGTAGTTAGGTTTGCAGGTGCAGGTCCTTTCTGTCAGCTCAGTGTCATTACAGATGGCAAATTCACTGCAGCCTCCATTATTCTTGTAAGATCAAAATTTAAAATATATAATTCCTTCATTGCCATTTGTATAAAACTATCCTAGTTCACCACTTCCTCCCCCCATATATACAATTTAGAAAGGCTTAAGCACAAGATCTTTTTGAATCTACATCTTGCTGGAACTTCTGATGGCATATATTTTCTTGCAAACACTAAAAAGCATTTAGGGTTTATAAAAACCCTCTCCTTTTATGCAGAGGATGTGGTTTTGATTCCCTCCTTATATATTTAGTTCATGATGTTGTAAGGATGCAAAATATTTGCATGCAAGTTTCACTCTGCACCTTGGGGGTAAGACTTAGCTTCTCTGCCAATGCAGCACTGACTTAACCTAAAGGGAATTATTTACACACTGTAAATCACTGTGATGGTGCCAGGAGCCTGAATTTATGGAGGAGCATTAGCACAGATCTGTCTGTTGTTCTATGTCTGTCTGATGGCCCGGGTCAGCTGGAGCAGGGACTTGCCTTATCCTTGGCTCCAAAACATCTCCTGTCTGCACCTGAGTCCACTGCCAGTGCAGCTTTGGGCTTGGAGCAGTGGGTGCATCTCACCCTTCCTGCCCCCAGAAAGCTCCCTGTGCTGAACAGAGATGTTCCTCACTCAGGAGCAGAATCTTGGGGCTCAGAGCTCTGCTCAGTCACAAGTAGCTGCTTCCCTGTTACCACCTCAGCTTGCAAATGAGTTTCAATCCTGGGCTTGAGAGCAAACTGGAAAAAAATGAGAAGCGCTCTGGTTTCCCCTTGTGCTTGTTGCATAGTGTCCTGTGGCTGATCATCTCGGGGATCCTTTCCTATGGGCCATGACAGGCAGCAGAAGCTCCTTTCGGAGCAATCAGCGGGGCCTGACTTGACAGGTCAGAGAGAATCTTGGCTGTAAGAAATGGTTTTGGGTGGATTTGCCATGGATTTGGCTTGGCTCAGGCACACTGTTGGCAGTGTTAGCTGCCTGTGAAGCTTTGCTGCACAGAGGTTTGGTCACTGTGGAGCCAGGTTAGCCTCTGCTATGACATTGATGCTCCTCAGGAAGTACTTTATTTTTTAATACGTAATTAGCCTGGTGTAATTAGTCAAGTGGAAGCAGAGCTGCTGGAACTCAGCATAGGAAAAACCAAAAGAATACAAAATCATTGGAAGCAGTGCCTCATAACTTTAAACTCCCCTTCCTCCAGCTTCTGTTTTTGCCCTTGCTCTTTCATCTCTGCAACCATTCAAGGTTAGAGAAAGCCAGTTGACAAGCCAGGCTGGGAGGGTGAGAATTATTGTTCCTGTGCTCAGAGCAGAGAGGATTAATGTCCACGGGAGAGTGAATATGTCCCTGCTGCAGCTTGCCAAGAGGCAGGGCGGTGCAGCTGGTGTAGAAAACCACACCGATTGCCAAAATGTGGCTTGCAATGTAGAAGCCAGCTTGTGCAAAACAAACTTGGCTGATTCTCAGCCTACAGTGAAAAGTGAGGGAGAGAATGGGCAATGCCGTGGGATGTCCTGGGTTGTGTGCTGTGGAAGGAAATGGTTTTGTTGGTTTTTTTTATAGGAATTCTACTTGACAAATAATTTGGTGACTTAGGCTGTACCACTACAGACCAGGGTCTGTTTCTCTGGGTTGGATTTGAAGTGAGTTATTTAAGGCTCAATGATGAGTCCAGGCCCTCACTTGTGTTATGTCCAGGCTGTGGTCGAAGAAAAGCCCTTCCTGCATCTTTGGTTTCTCTCCCAGTGACAGCACTAAAGCATGTACTGAACCAAGAATATAGATTAGCCAAGTGAACCTAAATTAATTCTTAGCACACCTAACTTAGTTTAGAACGCATACAACCCCCAAAAGTGTAATGATTATAACGAGACCTTAAATTCTCTCCTTAAATGGATACTCACTTGTGAACAGAGACTGACATATGTGCATGTCTTGCCATCTCCAGAATATCCCTTCAGGCAATTACATACCGCCTACAAAGCAAAATCAGAAAACATGCATACATTGAAAAAAGCTCAAATTTTTTTTCCAGCACACATATATTTAGTTTACTTTTTTTCCAGGTAATTTCATGGTGATATGAGGTGCAATTTATTAAGCTAAAAGTACCTCATCTGTTCCACAGCAGTTTCTTGGCCATTATGAGCAACCATAGACTGAGACTGCGAAGTAACAATTTTCAATAGGCTCTATCTGCCCTTTCCCTGCCTGTCCATCTCTGCTCTCCTCTCTGCTGTCCTGTTCATTTGGAATGACCCCTCTGACATCTGCACATTATTGTCTTGCTGACAAAACAGCCTAAACCCTTAATTTGTTTCCCTCATATTTTTTGCACAAGTTGGTATTGCCCTCTCATCTCTTTTCTTCCCCTGCTTTTTTTTATGTGATGAAATACATCTTCGAAACACACCTGGAATTGTGTCCTGATGTTACTGGCAACATCCTATGCAGTGGAAATGCATCTGACATTTTGTCCTGGTTACTTTATTTTGCACTTGCAGTTATCGCGAAGATGAAAAATAGTTGCAAAGAAATGAATTACATTCTCCAATTCACTGCTTAATGGTTCTCAATTTAGAATTTACATTTAATGTGTAGGAATCTGAAAACTCAATGAGATTTCTGCAGCAGAAATAAAACTGGGAGATAGTCTAATAGCAGTGTTTATGTACCTCCTGGATGAGTGAGAGCCCTACAGAAAGCAGATGCATTTCTGTTCTATAAATTTGCCTTTGCAGTGCTGGGATTTTGTGGTGGAGGTTGTTATTACTCTGATGTTAATTGCATTCTCACAGGTAAGCAAGAATAAATAAAAAGGTTGTAGCTACTACTTCTGTCTGCAGTGAGGGTGTGTGGAAGAAAACAGCCATCACCTGCCTTGTCTAGAGGGAGGCGGAAGGGATTGAGTGGCTCTGTCCTCCCACCAGAAATGATTTAGGCCTTTTTGTTTGCTGGTGAATACATTTGAGCTCTGAGGGGAAAAGGGCTAGTCTGAAATGGAATATTTCCGTGGAGAGTTTCTATAACATTAAAAGAAAACATTGTCTAGCAATACTTTCAAACTGACAGGTTTTCACATCAAAACTTCCAAAAAGGGGAAAAACAACCACTTGAAATAGCGAAACACTGCTTTCCTCTGCAGTTTTGGATTTCTTTCACTGAAATTAATAATTTTTGATGTTTGTCTGTACTCCCCCTCAAATGACTTTTTGAGGGAAGCATATACTTCTCAGAATTGTTGCTATGAAATTCACTTTTCTATTTAAAAACAAAGTTGATATGGGGAAATCTTTCTTTACCCAACAATAAACTCTTGGCTAGGCCTATTTTTCTTCACTAAAAATGTACTCACTTGATTCGGTCCAATCTGTGTGCATTCTGCATTTCTATCACATCCACCATTGTTCACCAGACAAGGGTTGATTTCTTTATAAAACAGAAACAATGTAATAAAGAGAAAGTAATTCTGAAAACCCAAGGAGGAAGAATTTTAAGCAAAGCATGCTAGGAATGCAGATTTATGACAAAATTAATTCCCATAGTTACTTAGTGCCTCAGTCTTGGGGAGGGCTAAAGTCCTGCCAGCAACATTGCTGAAACCAAACCTGAGGAGGTGTGGTACAATATCCAAGCCACTCTTCTGGGTCACAGGGGAAGAAGGATCATCCCCCTACAGGAAAACTCCCTCCTGTGATTCTGCTCTGTGTGACAGATGACAGGGCCAGTGCTTACCAATGCAGACTATCCCATCTCCAGTGTATCCAGCACTGCAGACACAGGCTCTGTTTCCTGGCGTTGTTCTCCTGCACTCTGCCTTGGCAGAACAGCCCCCATTGCTGCTCTCACAAGCATCAACAGCTGAACAGGGGCATCAACAGAGATTAAATCAATGTGCTGGACTGGCTTCTTGCTTCTCATCATAATCTGTCTCCATCTTTTAAAGTGATTTGCTAACATTTTTGGAACACAGAGTTTTTCTGATTTAAGAGGCCACAGACTTCATTAGTGCTAGATATTTAATACTTATTATTGTTCCAAGAGGGAAAGCTGAGAAGATGTTTCTAGTGTGGAAGGACTGACTTTCAGTAACTTTGCATCTTCCAATTTTTGCCCCTTTCAACAAAACACCAAAAAAAAGGGAGCTTCATGTTCTTCTCTAGTTTAAATAGCCATTAAAGCTTTCCCTGAGCTTGACATTTTCTGCACACAGAAAATAACTTATCTTGCAGGAAGTCTACAGTCTAACACCTAGCCCTCCTGTGACATAAAGTCCTCATTATTCAGATATATACTCATATTGTTTTTCCAACTCTGAATGAGTCGGATGCTCACAACTTGAGAGCAGGGAGGGAACCTTGTCTGGTCTTCAGTGTGAATGAAATCAGCCTGAACATCGCTTTAATTTTTGCTTCAAATTACCCTAAATTGCTGTTTCAGCAATTTCAGACCAGGGAGTTGATTTTTCCTGTAACTAGTTTTGCCCAGGAGTTCTGTATAGGACAACAAGGGTGAGTGCAGAGACACTATGGGGCAATTGCCCCTCAGCAGATTAAAATGGATTTGGCTGTCTTCTGCCAGAAGAGAAAATGAAAGCAGGCAGAGTAAAAAATCTGGGATTAGGACCCTGCCACTCATTGTAAGTAAGTGGAAAAATGGGCTTCTGTTCTCAAAAGCGTTATTATTTTAATCAGTTAAGAATTAAATAAAAATACAGTTAATGATGATTATTGTAGCTAGAAGCAGTCTATTTTGGATAACCCAGATTCTTGGACGAACATCCAGGATAACACGCTATTGCCCCTTTCTGAGGGTCTCTTAAATCTCTCTGGTCTAAAGAAATGGATTTTACCACACTAGAAATCTGAGCAAGTTCGGAAAGCTGAGGAAATGGTAGAGCTATGCAGCTTCCAATAGCTGGAAGTGTTTTTGTACCCTGAATTGGCCTGTCTTTGCTGGGCTTTCTTGGGAAAGGGAGTGAAAGTCACAAACCAGGTTTCATTACGCTGCGAACAATCGGGCTGGGGTTGTGCACGGTATGTTCCCTTTTCTCTGGTCTCCCTGAGCACAATGCCTCACAACTTGGAGATCTGGAGCTCTTTGTTTGCTATGAATCCACACCTGTTGGGCTGCTGTTTGTTTTGAGTGAACTGGCAGCAATTCCTGTTTTTTAACAAGTGCTCATCTCTCACCAGCTCTGCTGTGACCAGAGAGTGCTTCAAGCATGCTTCTTTGATTTCTTTCTTTTTTTTTCCAAAAGGGAAGAAACAAAGTTCACTTGCCTGTGCAGAATGTCCCGTTCCCCTCAAACCCAGCTGCACACCTGCAATAGGCAGTGCCATTTGATAGCAGAAGGCAACTAATGAAATAAAATGAAGGAGACAACATGTTAAAAAAAAAAGGCTAAAAAGAGTAGCCAGGTCTTTTGTACAACCGTTGTTTTGTGAGTTGTTCTGAAGGTAATGTTGCATAGAAATAACAAGGCATTTAACCAGACAGTAAGAGGTAGCTGAAACCATGAAAATGGACCCAGTCGGATCAAGTTTTCAAATGTATTTTAGATGTATTATTTTAGGTATTAGAATTCCATGTTTTGGTCTTTAAGTAGCCTTTTTTTTTTTTTTT
>VZRN01001507.1:182357-229231 GCA_013397935.1 Dasyornis broadbenti | reverse complement strand
GATAGGAAGGGATTTTTCCAAAAACCCCCCCCCCAAAAAAAAAAAAAAAAAAAGGGTGTATTGGTGAGATGTCTTGGAAATTAACAGCATGTTTTTAATCTAGACAAGGACAAAACACAGAACAAATAGCTAGGCTCTTCCAGCAAGTAAGTAAAATATAGGTGGATCCATCCCTTTTCACCTTCTCTGGTGTTATACACAAAATCTAACTTACTGGATTTCTGGAAAACAAATCTCTTCCTATTTCTGTGTCCCTGTAGCCCATTCACTTGAAAGAGAGATTAAATACTGAGCTGTTAAGACAAGCCTTGTGAGTAATACGTACCAGAGCAGCAGATTTCTTATCCCTTAGGTAATTTTCTACGGCATCATTACTTGGGGCAAAGACTGTGTATGTGTTTGCGGCTTCTATTTCGTTTGCCAGGTTGTATTGCTGTTGTGAAACACATTAAAAAAAAAAAAAAAAAAACAGAACAACTACTGATAGTCTGATACTAGCCCAAAATGCCAACAAAGCAGAAAGCCTCCTCTGCTCTGAAAACATTGTGAAAATGATGTGAAAGCTTACAATAATGTAGCCCCTGAAAATGGAGTAGTCGGGCATTTGCTCCAGGCGGGCCAGCAGCCCTGGCAGGACGGCGCTGCGAAGTGGGGTCAGCACCTGGAAAAAGGCAGATATCCCACATCACCTGCAAGGATCAGAGGCAGGCCAAAACGCTGTTCTGTGCAAACACTTTTTCCAAAGGTGGTTAACAGTTCTGCACTGCTTGTGGTGCAGAGGAGCGAACCCGTATCGATATATTGTATACCTTATCGATAATGTGAATGACAGCGTTTGTGGACGCGATGTCACTGGCCACAAAGTGAGCGCCCTCGAGGGTCAGGTTCTGGAAAAGGGAGAGGAGAGAGTGTTTGCATTGTGGGGGTGGTGTTTCCCCACTGTGGACTTCCACACCTTCCCAAATGCTTGCCTAGGGCTGCCCCATGGTACTGCTCACCGTCCCAGCTCTGTGCAGCTTTGAAGGGCCCTGTTTGTGATTTTTCCTTTGGGGCATGGAGGTGGGGGGGCACTCCCTCCTCCCTTAATGGGGATGAGGTGCTTAAATGTGACTTGTGTATTTCCAGAAAATCCTCCTCACAAAATGGAATTTACCTAATAAAAAAGCTGAGGGGAAAGGGCTGTAGGTTATTATTTACCATTAAAAATACCTTCAGGTGTCTTAGGGCTGTCAAGTTGCTTCCTCCTACCTTGCCAGTTCCCTAAACTAAGTAATTTGGTTTCCTTGATGCTCTTTGTCTTAATTTAGTTCACACAGGCTGCTCCAGGCGGGGACTACCCTTCTGCTTGGTTACAAGACTGTCTGGTGTTTGCAGCAGCTACTGGGATATGAGAAATGAATAATATTGTGGACAAATTTCAGTGATGTAAAGTGGTGGAGAAAAACAAGCTAACGTTTCTCACAGAGGGCCCGATATAATGGAATGATGGCTTCAATTTTATGACACAGTCCTTTTTTAAAAATACAGGTACATAATGTCTGTATGGTTTTGTAATACAAGAAAGTCAGTGGCAGTGATGGTCAGGGTTTGGTGTATGATACCACAGTGGTTTGCAGGTCATCTCACCCCATTTTCTTTAGACAAGTGTAGGAATTTGCTCTGTAGCGATGTTGGCAGCAAGTCAGAGGATGATAAATTCTGGAAATCAGCAAAGCTGTAAGCTCCTGCCAGTACATGATACCTAAAGGAAATTAACTGGATTTGAATGTTTTGTATTTTCTCTCTCTCTTTTTTCCTCTTATTTCAGAAAAATATGCGTAGTGTGTCTAAAACTGTGGTTTTAAGCAGGAATTGCTTTCACAACACTTTGTTCAGCCGTGCTCTGATCTTAGTTTGGCCTTTAAAGATTTCAGACAGAATACAAATAATGCTTTTGTTTCCAGTGGACTTGCCACAGAGATTTATACCACTGGAATTAGAAGGGGAATCCTGTGTACTTCCTTTAAAATCAAAATACCTCTCTTGCTCTAGTGGCTTCAAACCAAAGGCTTGTTTAGCATAAAAAGCAGTTAATTTAAAAAACCCAGACCCCTAAACCATTAACGTACTTCAGTAGAGTTGGAATGTTACTTTTTGACATCCAAAAGTCCTTCTCATCTTCATCCATGTTTTCAATTGCTTGCAGAGAAGGCACAAGGACAGTTAGGTTGGAGGTGGTGGACAACACTGAGTTTATCTTGGCCTCCTGCATGAAAGTAAAGAGGGTAAAATAATTCATTCTGAGGATGGTCTATAAATAGTAGCTGGTGACATTTTAAGCAAGGTGGAGAGAGTGACGTGCTTTGTGACCAGCCTGGAGAGGAAAAGCTATTATACTGAGCAATGACTGAACAATAGCACTCAGAGCCGTACAAAAATGGTAAACGAGTGTCTGTTTTTTACAGAATAGATTGCCAGCATTTAAAGGGCAGAAATAATGTTCGGGTCAGAATTGCTTTTTATTATGACTTACAAAACTTGACTCCCACAAAAGTTAGCCTTTCTAATAGGTTCTATATTATGCACTTGAGTGTAAAAAAAAAGAAAGCCAAAGTAATAAATGCTGGTGGTTACTGATAAATTCAAGTAACTTGTTCTCACAGAGCACTCCATGCTGTTTAAAGGATTATGAACCATGAAATGAGAAACTCCCATGACACAATGTTCCCATTTAAAAGAAGGCCCTTTAATACAGTTGGGATTTTTTCAAGATGTCCAAGGGTTATCTGTGCCCACTAGCAGTGAGGCGTGCTGCTGACAGCTCTAATTTTAGATGGGGATTGTGAGATCTGTAGTGTGCGTGAATTAATTAATCTTCCATGATTTTATCTGCCTTAAGGATGGAAAGAGCCTCCATTTTTTTTCTTTTTGAGTTAAAAATGAAAAGCTAAATATTTACATGTGATCTTTCTGAAGACGGCATTCTCCAAACTTTTCACAGGCTCCACAACTTGCCATTTTCGATGCTGGAAGACTTGAAGGAGCAATATGAGCTTGGGTTCTACTTTTTTGCAGCTGGTACACTGCCTGGGAATTGGCTGGTTTTGGATAGTCCTTCATTACCCATATTGGGTTTGAAATCAAGAAGGGAATCAGCTCCCTTAAATAGCTGGGAGTTTTGTCTCTGTTAAGATCATCTTTCTTTCTAGCCATCATCCCTATCACCTTCCAAATATTTAAATATAGAAAGAGCAACAAACTTCCCCTTCTCATCCTTCCTGACCAGTAAGAAAAATATTTGGTTATGAAAAGTGGCAAACATCACATTCCTGCTCAAGTACGAAGTTAAAAACCCACAGATGGATATGCCTCCCTATTTTGCTCATGTTTGTAGTTACCAACGTTTATTTTAAGTGATACCATTTCTCTAAAGTGTAGCAGAAATTTCCACATCACTGTTTCAATAGATCATACAGCATCTTCCCTCTGATTTGTTCCCTTGTTATCTAAAGAGCACATTAGCGGATGAACAGCATTTCCTGTTGTACCCATTTCTTTAAATTATTTAGTTTCTCTATACAGTGTCCAGTGCTGCAATCTGAGCTCAGGGCCAGGCAGAAAACTGACTTGAATTAGCCACATTGAGCTCTCTTAAGAAGCTCCCTGAGGTGTTCCTTGGAATTACGTGCTTTAATGGTCCCCAAACCATCTAATTTTGAAAAGCCTGGAAGCAACCAATGTGCTGTGACTTCTGCTTCTGATGCAATTCATTAACACATCACTGTTCCTCTTTGTTTGCTCTGTGTTTGCTGTACACTTATATTTAGGTTTTAAGCTCTTTGCGGGAGAAACTGATTTTGATCTTTATTCATACAGTGCCAATCACAGTAGGGTAGGACCTCTAATGTTACTGCTGCTCCAGTAATAAATGATAGCATGTGAAAACGGAGAGTAGATTGTGACAACCAGTGTATCCAGAACTTTGGGGCTTAAAAACTAATTTGGTGTTTCTTCCATAATCTGGAGCCGAACAAGTTAATCTCGTTCCTCATTGAGGTTGCTCAGCCTGGAGAAGAGAAGACTCCAGGGAGACATTTTGTGCCTTTCAGTACTTAAAGGGAGCTTGTAAGAAAGATGGGACAGGCTTTTTAGCAGGACCTTTTGCCAAAGAATAAGGGATAATGGATCTAAACTGAGCAAGGGTGGATTTAGAGTAGATATAAGGAAGAAGATTTTTATTTACAATGAGTGGTGGTGGAATACTGGAAGAAGTTGCCCAGAGAGGTGGTGGATGCCCCAGTCCTGAGACAGTCAGGGTCAGGCTGGGCAGGACTGAGCAACTTGATCTAGTTGAGGATGTCCCTGCTTATGGCAGAGAGGTTGGACTAGAGGGTCCTTTGCAACACAAAACATTCTATGATTCTATTTCCTGCGCGTCAGCCAGGCCTGCACAGACTGAGTTTCTCCTGCTCTCTTGTGGCAGCAGCATGCTAACCAGCCATACACTTGCATTTTCCTGCCATGGGGCGCAGTGATAATGGGTTTTTGTGGTTTTACTGAATGAAAGAAGTTGGAAGAAGCCACTTGGAGCCATGTTCAGCCTCTGCTCGTGTCCTGCCACTGGCCATCTGGACTACAGAGTATTTACCTACAAAGTTAGTCATGGCTCATGTAGCTCCCTGCCTCAGAGAGCAGCATTGGAACTAGCTCTGCTGCTTGTGGAGCTTCCTTACTTGCCTGAATTTGGGTTCAGAAGTTGTTTTTCAGTCAGAAATAGGAACCTAGATGAACAACCCCTCCACAACTGGTGGGATAGGCAATCTGATGCCTCTCAACTTCGGCTCTCTGATGGGAATATTGCTGTGAAGTTCCCATTTCTAAACACTGCAAGGCTCATGTACTTCTGCAAACTTGAACATACTAAAAAAATTAACCGCGACGTGTACTTACATTAACCCATTGGTAAAATGCAGCTGCTTCTGACAGAGTGGATAGCTCCTGATTAAAAAGAAGAGAGGTCAGTGAGTCTGTAAGCTATAATTAAGTGTACTAAAGTGCTCTTGCCTCTGGTGTAATCCACAGGGTCTGGCCTGGCTGCTGTGACATGGAGGAAGATGTTTTCAATGCGTGTGAAAAGGGAGGACATTCGTGTTTTTCTAGTACTGATCCTTTCTGGTAACGGGAATGGTGAGTTACCACTGAACTTGAACAGCTCTTGAAAACCAGGCCAGGGATTGCTCAAGTGTGTACCTGACCTTGGTACATGTTGTGTACTGGCCCCAGGCTAAGCATTAATTTCCTGTGATTTTAAACCTAATTCTTTACTTAACTCCATGCAAAATTGATTGAAACGTATGTTGTTTTGTTTGGTGTTTGTACAGCATCTTACACATTACTTAGCCTTTATTGTGCCACAGCACTTAGAACAGAGATAGATGACAGTATAAACAGGGGTGGCAGATAGTGCTGAGAGCCATGTACGATTATTGCCAGGGGCTGACACAGAGGACACTTTCATTTTTCCTGCACTGTTAAATGCATATTTATTTCACCAATTTACTTGATTTGGTTTTAATCTGCCTGTGGGTCAGCACAGTTTGTTTCAACATGATAAACTGATCATTTCCACTGAGAGAGACTGCAGGGCAGATCTTCAGAAGAGCTGCTTTGTTCTCCCAGCTGGGAGGTGAGTGCTTAGCACTTCTGCAGGTCTGAACTCAAGGATTGGTGTTTTTCAATTTCTTTTCAATTTCAAATTTTCAATTTGTTTTAAGCCAGAAATACGCTCTGCTCCCTGAGGCCCCTTCCCAAGCCGTATTTTAAAACACAACAAATGATTTAAGTACCAGGCAAGCGTGTCCCTTTGGAATGCTTTGCGGATAGCATGGGTGGGCATCATGTTTTTCTGACTGCTTATAAAGACTTTGCTATTCTGTCTGGTTAAGATCCAGTGTGAGACCTGTGCAGTAGGTCCTGTGCTCAGAGAAAGTGACCACCTTACTCACATCTGCAGCATTTCCATAGCATGTTCTCCCGTCCCCTTCGTAGCCCTTTGGGCACACACACTTCCAGCCACGAGAAGACTCAAACTGACAAGTTGCCTTCGAAACAGAAACAGAGAGAATTTGTCAAATGCTCAGGAGACCGCTCAAGCAAGGATGGTCTGTAAAGCCTTTTACTAGAACCCATTTATATGCAAGAATAAACTTACCTTTGTACCATCTTCCATGGGTGTTCTCACCTTCCTATAGGGCACACTCCATCAGCCCAGGGCATGAACTCTATCACCCACCCACCATGCACTAAATCTGTAGCAATCTAAAACCCTTTCTCCACTTTTTCTTGCTTCCCTACTTAATCTGGGTCCTATTCTTTCACTTGGCTATGGTAGATCCATCCTCTGCTCCCCAGTGCTCCTCACTTTAGCTCTGTCCCTGTGCCCCACCTGGGGCTGGGACTACAAAGCACAGCAGAGATGCTCGACTTGGGTAAATATCCCAACCGGCTGGTGCATTCAAGTTGTAATTGCTGGTAGAGAAACAGCATTTATTTATTCCAGGCTTGAGATTGTCCTTCTGTACAGGCAGATTTGGGGGCAGCTCTTGTAGTGTGTGTTCAGCTCACGTACCATATTGCCGTGGTTCATGCAGAGTTTCTGGTGCTTGTAGAACTGCTTGGAAAGTGCTTTCTTAAACAGAAATTGTAGGCTTGAAATGGCAAATAAATTCTATGGTGTGTGCAGAAGGCGAGGTGTGACATGTATCTGAACATTTTGTTCAGGGAATGATTAATTACTCACCAGATGATGGCATTTTCCATTTTGTTCCAGGCACGAGTTTATGGGTGTGCATTCAATTCCATTCCCCTGAAATCCATCCTTGCACTTACAGTCATTCTGTCGTTTCAATAAAACACAGCAATTCATTAAAATGATTAAAATAGCAGGCATATTCTAGACATGGTGAATTAGTTTCTCTGTGTTTCTGTAGCTTAGCATTGACTTCACTGGAACGACACTGATTAATATCTCCAGAAGACTTTTATATCTGACATCTACTAATGTACTTATTAAAAATGTGTTTGCTGCCAGAGTACCACCACGTAGAAAGGAGAGAGCACCAGGATAGGAATTTAAGGAGAATATTTTGGGTGGAGAGCACCGTGTGGAAATACCAGTGTGGCTTTGAGGGAGAAGAGGCTTTGGGGAAGAAAACAGGGTAGGAAGCCCAAACTCAGGCAGAGCAAAATGGTTGAGGACTTGCACTGGAGGTGACACTGGATGCGAGGACCTACCTGACCAGGCCCAATGTCTATGCAGGTGGCATTCTGGTGGCACCCTGCTGTGGTGGGCAGCAGGCAGTTGTTGATAGCTGAGCAGTCCCTTCCATCCCCTGTCCATCCTGCCTGGCAAACGCAGCTGTGTTCCCCTGGGCCTGTCTGAATGCACTCAGCCTGGGGGAGATGCAGAAATATCCAGTCAGGACAGTTAAGGGGGAGCTGGTTTTAGCCATAAGGCTTGTCTAAGCTATGGTGATATCTGGGGAAAGAGCCTGGATCTCCAATGAAAACTGTGACTCTTCTGCAAAAGTTTCTGGCCAAACCTTCCTCTTTGCTTACTTTTCTGTGGGAAAAGCATGTACTTACATTGATATTGCATCCAACAGGGTTTAAAGCAGCACAAGGATCAACTTTGCTGCAGGTCAAGCCATCTCCCTCATAACCAGGTTTGCAAACACAGCTACAGAGACAAGAGGAGGAAGGAGGCGTTACACGTGATAGGACAGCTCTGAAGTAAAGTGATTGTTTTCCACTGCAACTTGCTATTTATAGGCAGCTTAAAATTGGTAACCTTGGATTCGTGATGCAAATAGCTCAAGTATGTACATTATGTTTTTTTTTTTTTCCAAACTATTGACTGGGTTAATTGAGTCAAATCAGGGAACCATTCTCTGTGTACAAGACGGAGAGTGAAATTAATTCTGAGCTGATGTTATCATTGCAAAGTTGAGCTAACAGCTCTAAATTATTTATGGGCTGGCTATGCTCTCTTTCAGTGACACAGAAGATGGCTCTCTCCTTGAAATGCATGTAAGACAATGAGCCCCCCTGTTTCCCTGGGTCCCTCCTCAGGATTAACCTGTATTAGAGGGAATTAATTGAGCACTCAGGTTCTGCAGCATCCCCATTGTGCTTTGTCGTGACTCATTATGGATACACTGCGGCAAGAGGCAAACTTGCTGCGTGTGAAGATGAGCTTGAGACAAGTGCAAGGCAGCTGTAGCAGCAACAGGATTTTGTGCCCAGTCCTGTCAGGACTGGGGAACCTGTGCTGAAGTCTGCGGTGCTGTGGCATGCAAAACTTACCTGAGCTGACCTGAATGAGGGATCTATCCCCAAACTGCTGAGAATTCCGTTGTTTTTCAGCAAGGCTCAAACTCCTAAATAACTGAGGGATGGTTAGAAATATGGGCTTCCTAAAAGCCTCTGTAAATGTTGGAAGGAAGGAAGCTTTTTTATCAAGGATCAGATCTGTATATGCCTATCTTTCAGTGTTAAATATTAGGTATAGGGTATTGAGAACTCTTAATTATTATCTTGAAACTCAAGGCTGATGTGGTGCATGATTATGCTTATTTGCTGCATAGCAGTATTGCAGTGGCTGCTGTTTAGGTGCTGCTGCCAGGGACTGCTTTGGTCAGGCAAATGGGAAAGGGCTGCAGCGTAACAGTAATAATATGAATATGAATATTAATTTGATGCAAGTTACTGACTTACCTCACTGTGCCATTGCTAAGCTGGCAGTCTGCATGTGCATGGCAGAGATGGAGGGAGGGCTCACAGGGAACAATCTGCTTCTCACAGAGTTTCCCTGTGTATCCAGCTCTGCATGATCCAGGCAGACAGGTCCCATCGCTGTCTATCTGATTATCACACTGCCCATGGATGCAGAGGCACTCTAGCAGAGATCAATCACAATTCCATAGCAGTAAAAGGCATTTATTCTTACATAGCATTTCTTATGAGTCATCTCTTCCTATTTTTTTTTCAAGAATTTAAATTTTTGTATTTTTAAAGTCTCGCTTTGATGGGGGACTTGTTTGTTAATCATAGCCATGCCTTTTCAGGTATATTTTATGGGTAACTATTTAAAACCTGTTTTATTTTTACACTGCACTTATTAATGAATTTAAAAATGCTTCAGAGAAGTAGGAACAAAATGCTATGTCCTTGACTATTAAAGTTATTCATTGCATGACTTGTTTTGCTTTCAGTGTTATGGGAATCCTTTAAGCACTGAGTCCACAATCCTACAGGTTGCACAGTGCCAGTAGTGACTAGTAAAGCAAACACTTATTACTTTGGTGGGACTGGAATTTAGGAAATACCACCTTTCCTTATGGAATTTATCTCTCAGGTGTTGTCCATGTACCTCTGGACCTTCACGTGAGCTGTGCTTCATGAATGGCAGGCTGTTTCATAACAAAAAAGACTAAAGATTTTTAAGATGGGGAATGTATGTATGTTTGATGTTGCATATGCTGTGGACTCTCAAATATATCATGGTTTGACTCAGGATTAAATCTTTCAGTGCAGGACTATAAACTATTCAATAGATCAGAAATTTTTCTGTAAGGATGGCTAAGTGACCTAAACACGACCTATTTATCGATCTAGTTGTTCTTAGATTACATATGTTTGTCAGTGCAGGCAGAGTCTGTTCTGTCGTGGGCAATACCAGACAGCAACAGAATAGCAAAAATTTTATTTTCAATTACTTATGTGAGGGAGACAGAAAGCAAAAGAACAATAAATTAGTATAAAACAAGCTACGGCCTCTGCAAAAAGTAATTTAGAGTATTTACACCGACTCTGGGTTTATGACATCTCCCTTTGAAACAAGAAATCGAAATACCCTAGGAACCTGCTCATCCTCCACAGGGACTGTTTAGCAACCAGTTAACTCCTACCTGAATATTCCTAGGGTCCAAAAGAAATAGCTTACGCTCTTGTGCTGAGGCTGTACATCTGTTCTTACCTTTGTCACACTGGGGTCCGAATTTGCCAGGGTCTGAGCAGAGCTGGCAGTGCAAGCCTTGAAATGCCTCAGAGCAAACACAAGTTCCGTTTCCATCCAGGCCATCCACACACTGGGATATGGAATGGAGAAGATATGTATGGATTTAAACAAGCCTTCACCCAAGAAAAGAGGCTATATGCCTGTTCATATTTTGTGACTCTGATAGAGTCTTAGGAAGAACACCAGCTTTGCTGAAAAATGTGTTTCAAAGTAAAAACTTTCCTTATGTTTTTTCCTTGCTGCTATGAATTCTACCTTTCTTTGCAGTTTTCATGTGAGAATAGCCAGCTGGGTCATTACTCTGTGCTGTGCACATTAAAAATATGAGGATGGGCCCCAGCATCCAGCCTTGCCTGGATGCTGTATGCTGGAACCCTAGAAATCTGCAATTTGGACATCTGAGGGGTGACAGGTTAATTTCCCCTCCTACTTATAACTGAACCTGAAATTCATGGCCATCACTAGACATAGATGGAGGGGGCAGCTCTTGTGGTACCTAACATTCCTGTTGTGCGGGTTTTTGGGACACAGCTCCTCTTTCCCTCTGGGAGTGCAGTGTGCTGCTGGATGTTTTGCTTACCTGCCCATTTCCTGAGCAGGGTTTGGTGAAACCTCCTGGACACGGTCTGCAGTCAGGGCCAAAGAAGCCTTTGCAACACTTTGGTTCCTGTGAAATAAATCAAATGTCCTCTTTTTCAGTGCTTTAGGGCAGAGGTAGTGCACAAAACTCAAACCTCCATCATGTTTCAGCCCTATTTGGAAATAGGATTTAGCAAAAGGCTTTCAAAGCTTACAGTTTTTAGACTTATCTGCCTGTTACTAAGTGGTGCTCATGAAGTGCAGAAGGAGCCCCAGAAGTCAGAGGGGTGTAAGAACTTCTCAGGACTTCTGCAAGAACCAGACTTGCCAAGCAGTAGTTGGAGCGTGGCTCTTGTGAGCGTTTCCCACTCACTGTTACCCAGTATCATGTGGAGTCCTGGGACAGGAGGTGCTGAGACCAGGAGTGGCTGAGCTGTCCTGTTCTTCATGGGTGAAGCTGCATGGAAAAACGAATACACCCGGGCTTGAAGCCTTATGTGAAAACTCCTGCATGGCAGAGTAGGAGTGTGCTGTTGTCAACAACACGTGGCAGCTTGTCTGGATTTTCCCTGGTATTTAGCCCTAGGATTTACAATAGCTCCTCTCAGCCTGCTGTAGAAGTGTAGGGAAGCTACACGGATGTGTCCAAACACCTTCCAACTCCAAAAGGAAAGTTCACCATGTATAAGACAGTATTTTGGGAAACTTTTATGTATGTTTCACCTCAAGGAGCTGTAATTCTGTATCTTTATTTTTATATTGCAGACTCTAGCACAGCCAATTTTTCGAAAGGTTGTGTGTTCAATAATGCACCTCTGTTTTGAGAAGGGCTGGAACACGTACAAAAGGGAAGCATCAGTATTTCTAAGCTCTGTAGAGTTCTGTGATACAGTCTTAATCTCACAGCATAATTTACCTGGAGAAGAGAAAGCACCTTGCTGGTATTGAATTTTAAAATTGTATGAAATTATGTCTTTTTCACAATAGTAACTCTCTTTTCATTGTTTCTGCTTACTGATTTACAGGACTACTATCAGTGAATTTTTATAAAATGGGGAATAAATTTCCCATGGTCGCTAGGCTTGAATTTTGTATGTAGAGAAATATGTGGCTAAGTTTGCATCTCTTGGATACAAAGCAGATGGAAGAACTTCAATCCTTCCTGAACCTGTTTCTGCAGACTCTTACTTCAGGGAGGATGCTTAAACAAAAGGAAACTTCTAACAGATGTGAGGTCTATTTAAAACATATTCAGTTCATTAACTCTCAAAGCATCATCATAGCGACTCTCATTCCTCACAGCTCTCCTCTGCTGAAATAGAACTTAATTCACCTGAGAAACAAGTAAGAGCTTCTGTGAACTATACAGGGAATTTTGCAGCAGCAAACAAATAATGCTGAAATTACCAGATGATTCAGTCATTGCCAAAAGGAGATTGAAGCAGCATCTATATTTGTATTTTTATGCATTCTCCTGTATTCATATCTGGTTCACTATTCTGGGAGAGCAGTAAGCAACATATGGGCATGCCTTCCCCCTGTGCCTTTTGTCCAGCTGGAGAGTCTGTTGGGAAGTGACATTTATGATTGGCTGTGCACGTGATAAACACCCTGCACACACCCCCAGATGGAAATGAGGATAGTAATTCGAAAAGGCATTATACCAACTGCTGAGATGCAGACTTCTGGATGGCATACCCTGTAAATTTTAAGTACATCTGTCCCATGACTTCTAAGTGTTACAGCATGAATCTGGAATCTAAGGTCAGCACCAGGGCTATATCTGCTGGCTCTGAGTTTTGAAGAATGGTTGTTCATTTCCCTCTTCCCCTTTCTATCCCCATTTTTCCTTGCCTTACTCCCTTCTTTTAATGAACATCAGGCTTCCTCAACAGAGGCAAACAAGGGCATGAATGCTCTGGTGTCCTTTACTCAACTCAGTGTAACAAGTGAGCTAATATTGTCTGACAGTCTAGTGAAGTCTACACACTTAACTTCTATGAGAATATTTTATTTCTTCTGGGAAAACCACAGATTATTTGAGTCTTGAGTGTAGGCAGTGTGAACCGAAATTTGTCTTGTATATAGGTGGCTAAGAGAAAAATATTCTTTGCTTCCACATCATAGATCCTGTACTCCGCTATGATCCAGTGGTACATAGGTTATTTTTTTGTCTTCACCTTTTCCTTCACCTTCACTAGCTAATTTATCACCATGTAGTGGTGACAGAGGATGGCAATTACATTACTGAGGAGATACAAACTCCAGCGGCAGTTTTAAAGGTGAATTCTCTACAAGCTCAATACGCAATAACTTCAGAGAGGTTGAACATTTCAGAGTGTGGATATGGAGCTTGTCAAAGCTTGGCGATTGTCACTACAATATCTTGTTTTTCAATCAAATTAGCATAAATCCTAGAGCCAGCATCTGATGTGTTACATCACTGTGTTTTGTAGCCATTGGACAGGAGACCATAAACCTGAATTATGGCATTTCTCCCACAGATCTATCAGTGGAGCTGTGGGGAAAGAATCAGGTACTGGTTTGGATTTAGTAGTCCCTCATGTTCTACAGTACTTAAAGGAATAAAGGACCAGACTTAGAAAAGCATTTGTGCACCAAATAGCTGAGGTATCAGTACCACTACTAGGTTTTGGAGGTCTGTGGGTCAGATGCGTTTTGGCAAATACATCTAGACATTATAAAAGCTCTATTGTAAGCTGCATAGTCATGTCTGAAGCTGACATAGGGTCAGCTTTCTTTGTGTTTCTGAAAATCCCTGCAAGTGCGCCTTTGCTCCTTTAGAACTTGAAAATCTGGCTGATCGTTGTGGACGCTTCCCTCTGTTGGTGTCGCTCTCCCTGCTGCTCAGTGCCACTTGGTGTCACCTGCTCAGTGCCTTTCTCCCCCTGGAATAGTCCCAGCCATTGGTGAGTACCCTCTCCCTCCATTTCCTGAGGATGGGAATCTGCTCTCTCCTGCCACACCACAGTAGAAGACAGAGAAAAGTGTCCATGCTTCCAGGCAAGGTCAGATCTGCCTGTTTTCAGCAGTAGATTAAGACCCTGCCTTTACACTGGAGTAATTGAAGCGCAGAGATTTATTCCCATCAAGTCTGCCACAGGGGTGATGATCTTTGGGAGACGGTGGAGCAAGGAGCTGGGGTCAGCTGCTCCTTCAGTGCTCCGAGCACCACTTGTCAGAGATCATCAAAATTGGCTGAGGTCCACACATCAGGCAGCTTCTGAGGACCTGCTGTCCCTTCTGTGCACTTTGTGACATGAAGAATAAGCTCTGCTGTCCTTCAGTCAGGCTCAGGTGCAGCTTTCAGCATTCAGGCCTGGTTACCTGGATAGGTATGCGTTAGCCTAAGGGTTTCATCGTTAGGGGTGTAAAGTTCTTCTGAGTGTGCAGGCCTATCAGTTCCTGCAAGGTTTGTGGCTTTTAACTCTTTAAATACAAGTAGTATTTACTAGGCAGTGTTACTGCTGCTTTCTGACAGCGATGGAAATGTTTGGTGGAAAGTAAGAACTGCAAAAGCCGTTGCTCCTTTGTGTTCTCCCAGCTAGCAATGCTCTGCTTAAAGCCTGGCATATAAAACCATATTTTTAACTATGCATGAAGCTTTCAAGGCTGACAGAAGTGCCTAACTTAAATTTGGGGAATAATTTTTGTGACTGACACTCTTTGCTTTGTCTTCAAACAATTTTTTGTCTGTTGCTTTGGGATTGATTGATGTTGGACATGAGTTTTAGGTGGGTTTTTGGTAAGGAATTCAGATTGCTGGAGTGTTCTGGGTGTGATTGCTTTTCGCATCAGAGGTTGCTGCTTGGAGCTCTGCCTGTTTTATGATTATATTGAACATACAGCACTTTGTAGTTACTGCCAGAGTTCTTCATTACATTTTGATGTTGTCCAGCTCTGCTGGGAGCCTCTTTCAAGGCTGTGGTTCTGGACTGTTGTTCTGGACATTGAGTGTTTTCCTTTTGTACCGGAACTGTTACTGGCCAAGACATGTGCTTGAACATGGTCCAGAGGCAGCTCACTGGAGCTGCGCTTACTGCAAGTGAAAACTTTGGGCTGACATTCAGCCCTCGTACCAGAAATAGCATCTGAATGTTACCAAGTAAAGGCCTGGACTGTGTTACCTAAGTGAGCAAGGTTTGCCAAAATCCACTCTTTTAAGTAGGAGCAGTTTTGTTTCTGGAGGAAAGCAGGGCTGGGGGAATTTGTGACTTCTGAAAATAAGATACTTCTAAGATATAAATACAAAATTATTATGTTAGTATTTTAATTTGCTGTTTCCTTTCCCTGCATATTTAGTAGAAATGAAAATATTGATCTGGAGTAGTTTCTCTGAGAAACAGGGAGTAGTTTCCCTGGGGACATGATGCTTGTACAGTCCCATGTACTTGTGTGCACAGATGGGATTCAGGAACTGGAGGAAAGAGTTGGATTGGAGAGACAACATATTTGAAAGGGTTAATGTAACAACTAGATTTTAAAAAATGGTATAGGATGTGTTCAAATGAGTTTCCTGTTTGCAGCACTGCTAGCCTGGTGGCCATTGATATATTAATTTCCAAAAATACCCCTTTTAAATGGATGATATCAGAGAAAGTAAAGTAAAGAGGAAGCTGGAGTGCCTTTTATGGAAGAGTTGGAGAGACAGATTCATTGTGCTTTTCTTACCTTTGTGACTTGACCTCTTGTCTTGTCACACCGATGTGGTAGGATTGGAACAATTGTGGGTGGGATGAGAACGCCCTCAAGGGTATAAATACGACCATTTTTTGCAACAATGTCTGTTTCTTCCATTTTTTCTCCACTCACCAAGACTTGTCCCTATGAAAGAATAAATTATTATTATTAATAAAAAAGTGTTTATAGCACCTCAATTTCTAATGATTTGATTTTAAAATTTTAAAACTACTTTCTAATCATACTTCTTTTGAACTGGCTAATTTTTATTGTGCTTGTTTATATGTAAGAAGCACACAAATATTGTGTATTTTCATGAATATTGGTCTAAACAATGGACTGGCCAAAAATGAGAAGATTACTGATGACTTTCAGGCACTGATTTCAGTGAGCATAAGCATCCTTTGGTGTTCTCTTTGGCAAAGGAGGACGGGGATAGTAAGAGAGAATCTGAGATATATCCAAATTCACAGGAGAGAAAAAAAAGAAAAATTTCTGCATTTATTCCTGCAACTGCTCTGCCCTTATGGGAATTTTCATAGGCGCATCTCTACTCCAGAAGAGAGAAGGAAGTTAACCTAACAGGTTTGGTTTTGCAAAACTACTGACAAATTAATGCCTTTAAAAATGTGTTCACTAGGTACACCAGGATCAGAGACCATAATATTAAAGAGAATAGAAGAATATTTTATGGGCACTGGTAAGTGTTTAAAATTACTAAAATATGTAACAATGATTTAAAATAATTTAAATACTTTTTTTTTTAATTAAGCAGAGCATAAATGAGGATCATTCCTGGACTGTGGATAATCGTAAGGACAAAACACTTGTAGGCTGTCCTTATATACCAATCATTTGCTCTTCATCCTTTATAATACTAATGCTAACAGTAGGTGGAAATGGGAAGTTGAAATTCCTGCCTCATTATAGCAAGAAATTCCTCTGCTAATGTTTCCCCTTTCTGCCTTTTTTTATTCCCCCTGAATGCGGAGTGGGCTGCTCGCAGCAGTGGCTTACAGTGCTGGTCCTGGTGAAGTGGATGAGCTGCTTGGCCATGCTCCTGATGTGCTCTATTGAGACAAGGCTGGCAACCTCGAGCTGAAATGAATATAAATTGGTTGAGAGACGGGTAATATCATTACTCTTTTCAAATCCAGACAGATTTCACGAGAAAGACTTTCTTCGGGGTGAGAAAATTATTATCAATGTGGGCAGGCTCAGACTAACCTCCTCGTGTAATGAAGTTAATATTATTAAATCACGACTGAGCTTGCTGGTTCCTGCTTGTGAGGACCTTATTGCTCAAAAGAATATTAATTTTTCTTCCAGTTATACCAATCAGCCTTATTAAAGCTAATACTTGTCTCTAAAACTAGCCTTGGTTGCATCCATAGACGTCTGTGCAGATGGTGGTGCTGGTACCATGAAGGTGCACATGGATCTCATGCCCCTGTGTCCTCTGATCCCACTCTCTGTGCTGTGAGTGACCGCTTCAAACACTGCAAGATCTGAGGGCCCTTCACCAAGGGTACAGTCACTTCTTTCCTTCCTTCCCCACAACAGAGACTGGGGTGGGGATGAACTTTGCCCCAGGGAAAAACAAGGCGCTTGATAAAAGAATGACAAAACCAGCTCTTTCCGAAAAACAGATTTTTACCAGAATAAGCTCAAAGAGAGCTTGATTTCAATGGCAGTACATCCTTTCCCTGCTACTTGTGCCTGCAGTCCTGACAATACCCCTTGACAGAGGTTCTGGCTCTTGCACTCGGGGCTGGCAAAGCGGCTGCACTCACCTCTGTGTTGGAGACAATGTGATACCGGACCAGTTCCAGCAACTTCCAGGAGCCCTGACAATGCAGAGAAGAAGCTGTTTTAGCCCCAGATGAGCCTCCCAAACTCAGCCTGGCTTGTTGAGTGGACATGGGCATGAGAACAGCATCACTGTCTTGTGCATCAGAAACCTCTGGGTCAGTGCTGGTGCTCAGCTTGTGGCAGGAACCCTGGCACCCCATGCCCTCACCCCTACTCCACGTTTGATTTTGACATGGGCCTTCCATGGCATGCATGTGTGCTGGGACAGGCAGGAGGTGACAAGGGCATGGGACACCAATTTCCACCCCCTGGACCCAACCAGCAGTGACTCCCATCCAACGGGGCCCTTGTGACAACTTCCTTGGATCGTTCCCACCAAGGTTGATGCATTTCAGGAGAGGTTTTGGAGCTTGGTCGTGTGGCTGTTCAGGCTGTGACCTGTGCAAAAGCAGAGGGTTGGGGGCCTGGTGTGGAGGAACAGCATCCCTGTATGTGATGGGAGACCCCAAATCCTCTTCCTCTCCAGGTGTCGATCTTCAATTGTTAGAGAATATTCAGCCTTGATCATAGGAGCTAACTTGGATGAACACTAGAAAATGCGTGTATGCATCTCCTATCTGTCTACTACCTGCGGAAGATTTGCTCTCTAGAAAGGCTGTACCTCAGCAGAAAGCAGGTAATCCAGAGCCTCAGCTTTCATATTACTCAAAGCCTTGTTGCTTGGAACAAAGACAGTGTAAGGCTGGTTGTCCTGCTGTAGTTCCATTCCTAGGCCGGTTTTCTGTTTTGGGTTAAAAATAAAAGTGAAATTACATATTACGGTGGCAGAACACCTGAAAGTAGCTTTATGTGATTGATTTAGTGGATTCTTACCTCTATCAACGACGTAAATTGGCTGTATCTTCCATTATCTTGAAGTACTGACATTATAGTTTTCTGAAATAGGATAAAAGCAAGATTTGTTTTAGTTGGGAACATGAAATAAATGCCAGTTCTTATGAGACATTTCTTTACTTACTGTGTGAGTCTCGGTTGTTACAGATTGAATGCATTTCATCTGGGGGGTTGGTGGTGCCTGGAAATGGCTGAGATGGCAGCACTATTGCCCCAGTGCTATGCTGGCTTATAGACAGATTTTGCCATTGTCACAGGAAACACAATGTGTGGGTATGGGGAAAGGGTTTTTATCTCTTCATCCCCAATGAGAAAAGGTAGAGGAGTAAAATATTTGAAAAATGCACCATAAAGAAGAGAACTTTCAAGCAAGCTTGATAAGCAAGGCAGCAAAAACTCCAAAGCATTCAAAATCACCAGTTTTTGTATTAGCCTTTTTGGGGGAGGAATTGCAACTTTGAATACAAGTCTTGCCTGATATCTGTCCAGATGTCCCTCCTTTTAGTATGTGATTCTGGAATTCAGTGAAATTTACTGATCATGACTGCCAATTTTCCAAGGAATCACTCAGATGCAGTGAGAACATCCAAACCCTCCGCGGACCAGCTTGGCAGAAGAGTGAATGTCTGTTTGCTGTGGAAACTCTGTCATTACCTTTCACTTTGAATATTGCTCCTGTGAGCTGATGTGCTATGGCTCAGTAGGGTTTGTTTAGTTTCTGGCAGTCATCCTCCTTCACATTCACTTAATGTGAAACTATTTTCAGAGGAAGTTTGACATTGCATGTATACAACTTGTGGCTCACCTCTCTGCTGCTTTCAAATGTTGGCTCCACGCTGTCCATGGCTTTGTCAATGATGTGCAAAATTCCATTTGAAGCAATAATATTTCCCTGCAAAAGTTTTCCTTTGCCCCTTCCTCCTTGGATTCTAATTCTTAATTGATTATCCTGAAAGAAGCCAGACAATGAATAGTGAATTCTTTATTATGAAATGACAGCAGAGTGAGTACACAGGTTGAATGTAGTCTAAGACCCCCCTCCTATTGCCAACACGTGTGCAATTTAAATTTGGGGAGGCTAAAGATTGCTTCCAGTGTTTATCAAGGAAATGGAAAGAATTCCTTTGGGTCAGGACCATGTTCTTTTGTTTCAAGAGAGCAAAGCTCAGAAGAGAAACAGAGACAGGCCCTGTGGGGAAGTCAGTGTACCTGAAAGTGTTCTGATGACTGCTGGTAATAAAAATCTGCCCGCAAATGATTTAAAATATCATTGTATTGAAAAAGTCAGCTTCTGTAATCTTAAGGGACTACAAGCTGTTTCCTTATGTTCTGTGTATACTTAAAACAACAAAATGTTGCTGATTCTGCAGTGTGCTGAAGCCTGCAGGAAACCAACAGGGCTCAGACAGCAATGATATTTTCCTGTTACAAATGGAGTGTGTACTCACTGAACACACAAGATAGGTATCTCTGCTCAGCTGCCACTGCCCTACTGCAAAACATGAGAAGTACTGATTTCAGCTTCCACATAGGCCCAATCCATTAAGAGACACATAACGGACCAAGAACAACAATTCTGGTTTATAGAATCTAGAATATCATCCACAGGGAACAAATTTTTTGAACTGTGGGATCACAGTGCCCTGATGTTTGCTGACATTGGATAATCTGGGCTAATGATGAACTCTGCTATGTGTTTTTCATGGTTGATAGCCATGTGTTCTGTCTCTGCTGCAGACTTCCACTTGCTGCATCAGTCCAAGGCTGCTGATGCTCAGTGGGAGGTGGGATCTGCAGTTCAGTCAGTGCTTGTTCCCTGGGAGTAGCATTCCCAGGTTTCCAGCATAAACTCTGGGCTTTTCTGTCCCCATGCCACCTCTTACTTCACCTGGGCTCTATTAATGCCCTTCTGGTCATACCTGCAGATTTAAGATCATTTGAGCAAATATTTTAGACCAGTCTGTGTTAGTCTGCCAAGTCACCCAGTGGTGATACACGTCTAAAATTAATTTTTTTTCCTTGCTGGTTTTAGCATGAACTTTGATGCCAGGTTGAGGTTTCAAGTTTTCCTTGAACTCCTTATAATATATGGCCAGAGCTGTAGTTTTTCATAATCCAAGCGTTATCTTCACCCAGTTATCTTCTTTCCGTGCAGAAAGAGCTTTCCTACACGTTGTTGAGGGAACAGAGAGCAGTACTCTTGCTGTGATAGGGTGAAAGGCCACTTACCTTTTCTCCCTTTGACACCTCTCCTGATTTGCCAGTCAGAGTATATATTACATTAGTATTATTCAAGCTACTGGTGTTCAGTTGACCTGCAATAACATGGAGTTTAACGAAGTACTCGGCTTTCTGTTTATTTTTCAGAAGATCCTTTATCTAGAAAAAGAGAGGAACAGAGATTTATTACAGTTCATGCTTAATCTAAAAAAAAAAGTTTTGGTGAAGACTCTTCTATTTTCTTCAGCTGTTACATTCTGAAATTACGTTTTCCTCTGAAATGAGGGAATTGAGTCTGAACAAAATGGAGACCTCTCTTGGTTTCAGTTCAGCTCACATTATACCCTTATGTCCCTGCATGAGCAGTAGGTGCCTCCAGAATTGTCCAGATGTCAGTGGAAGGCGCTGACTACTTACATATCAGTCTTATTTTTTTCTTCTTCTTTTTTTTTTTTTTTTCCCTCACTAAAGCCATTTTTTTTAAATTCCCCTTATGTAAAAGGTGACCTGCAGGCCTCTCTGCTGACAATTCAGATCTTAATTCAATCCCTGCCTCAACCAAGTGAAAAGACTTTGAGCATAGTCATGTAAGATAGTCCAAAACTTACTCGAGGTATCATAGTGTTCTACCCTAACCCACCAAATTATTTTGTATTTCTTTCTAGAAGGAAAAATGTGGTCTGTGCTCCTAGATTTAAATGAGTCCAGAAGTGTTCAAGAGCAAAGTGTCTGTCTCTATCTGTTGAAATACAACACTTATAACCCGGATGAGATTTCTGCAGAAGCCAAATCCCCCATGATGTGAAACTCTTTCTCTTGTTTACTTACATTTCTGCCTTTGAGTCCCTTGTTTGTTGGTACAAGCACAGTAAATGGTCCCAGAGTGCTCAGTGGCCATTCGTAGGTATTTTCTTATAAGAAGAGGGAATAAAAAAGTTTAAATGCCTAATGAAAAGCTTATTGGACAAAGGGACTGTGCAAAGCTGCAAGGGCATTATAAGCAAGAATACGATCTGTGATTAGTAAATATTAATTTATGGCACAAGGAATATGCTGCTGATAACCTGCCAGTTCCTGCAAATATCAGCAGGAACATAACTGGTAATCAAAACGGATGCGCTGAAAGTTAATTAGAGTTCATTTACTACCCAGAGGATATTTCTGTATCCAAGACAGCAGCATGAGACGCTGGTTCTGCAGCTGAAGGCATTAAATATTTCTGATACTCAGCTCTTTTTCTAGAGGTATAAAATCAGAACTGAAAAAAATCTTTACAGTCGTTACAGGTATATTGTACTGGAGAATGTATCTCAAAATGAATATGCTGTCTTACAAAACACCTATAAATTCTTAGCTTTCAAAAGACACTAATATGGAGTGAACATATATTGTAAGATAACCTGTGTGGTTAAAGTGTCTTTGTAGCTTCTGGCTAGTAAATCGTAGGGCACATTTATGTCCAAAACTTAACCAAAATACATAAAATCTGGATTGTTGTTAACTCAGCATGCTGAGTACTTTTCAGACACGTGAGGAGAAATGTACGGAGAAACTGCGACTGAAGTCTGAGTGCTGAGGCAAAGGATATTGATCCTCAGTGCTGAATGGGAAAGTCACTGCCAGGCTTTGTCCTTGGCCGGCTAGGAGGATTCTTATTCCGTTCTGGTCAGGAATTCATGGCGTTTATTTTAATTCTTGAGATTCTTGTAAAGGACCGAGCCAACGATATTAAACAGAAGGATTTTTTTTTTTTTTTTTTTTTTTCACATTTACAAGTTTAACTCAACAGTCCAGCTCGATTCTAGCAGTGTTTGTTCATAGCTCTGATTTTTGGCCATAAAGATGATGAAGGCACTCAGGTTGTTCAGTTCACAAGGTAACTGGGAACGCCACTGTTTTTGGTGGACTCCTGTGTGTCATTCTAGATCAAATCTCATTTGTCCAAAGCAACGGGGACAGGGAAAAGAAGAAGTGGGATGATCCCACTTTTTTATACTGCGGGGCAAAATCCACTGGTGATACCAAACGGTGTGTGAGGGGTTGTGAAAACATGTTTAGCAGTTCTGCCTGGAAGTTCTTGCAGGCTGCATGCATGGTGTGATGAACTGAGCAGCGTTAGAAGGTCTGAGGGACTTTGCAAGTGAGTAGTGTGTGCTGTTTCATGCTGCTGGTGGCACTTTCCTGTAGCAGGGAGCTTGGGGGTGTTGCCTTTTGCTGGTCTTAGAATTATGAGGTAGATACTGTTAAAGGGACAAAAGGGTTTTGCCTCGGTATTTTAACAGGATCCTACGGTGCACAGCTCTTCAAGGTGGAACACGCCCAGATGCACACACGTGTAACGCATACACAATTTTTATAGACCTTGCGAATTAGCATATTTGTCTAGAATCCCCCAATAAGAAACTTAATAATTGAAGTAAAGTCTTCCTATTTTAAAGAATCTTCACCCAAATGTGGCTTGAGCCCAGTTTACAAAATATGTTCCAGAGAGAAGGTTTCAACCTTGAGTTTTTGATACCATAGAGCTCTCTGGCCTCCTACTGTGGATGTTTGGTCTTTCTGCCTTGCAGAACCCCCAAACTAAGCCAGAATATCAGACTACAAAAATTACAGGCTAAGGGTACAGAAAACATATAAAGGGTACAGAAATATATAAAAGGCATATAAAATATATGAAAGGTTATATAAAAAAGATAAAGGAAAAATCATCAGACATCAGGGGAAGACAGGGCAGGATCAGCCCCCTGGACAGGAGCTGACTTTGCTTGTGTGTGGTTACTCACCCACGAGCAAGAGGCTGGATGTCAGCTTGCCCTGCCAGCGTCCTCCCGCTTCTGCGTTCAGCTCTTGGAGGCGCTCCACGATGTTCCCATAGCACACAAGCCCATTCCCCACGGAGCCCCCCTGGCACGTGCACCTGCAAAGGGATTGGGATTTTAGCGGTGGCTCTCCACACACCGGCGCCAGGTGGTGCCGTGTGGGGTACCAGTCTTGCGGGAGGGCGGCTGCTCGGTGAAAACCTCACTCATGACATGGGATTTGGCAGGATTAATGGTAATTAAGGGAGGTGATGGCAGCTTGTCAGTCCTTGGAATAGCTGCATGTTTTGTAGAAAAAGCAGACTGGTGTCAGTCCTTTCAGCAAAGCAAAGTAGCATTTTGTTACCCTGCCCTTTAAGTAATGCAACCGTTTTGGGCTATAATACTTGTACTTTCAACACTATCTTTTTTTCCTCCTTTAGCACAAAATCTCTGGCTTTTTTTAGATGTATGTGTTGCTGCTGTCTCTGTCCTGGAAATAGCATCTCATTTGTAACACCCTGACTGTCTCCTGGGGACTCCAGCCTGTGAGAGGTGCCAGTGATGTGTGCCTGACCCAGAACTCTGGGTGTCTAAAGCAGACTCAGGTCAAAGCACCCGTGAGATGGACAGACAGACACTGGCTTTTCACAGTGCCTTTCCCTGTTAAGTCTGCAGCATGTTCAATATTCATACAAGCCCTATCCATAATGATTCATCGCTCTGGATATTTTTTCTAATGGCATCACTAGAGAAGGAACATTACTTCACGTGAGCAAAAGATGCCCTTTCTATAATTAATCATTTGCATATGCTGGTTGTTAAAAACACACATCTGCCACTCACACCCCTCAGCAGTATCAGCCTGATGCCAAACCCTCTCCTTTTTCCCATGTATGGTCTCTGCTGTAGCTGTTTGCCTGGTGAAGCAATATTATTTGAAATCCCTGCAATCCGGGGAGCTGCATACAGGCTCAGAGGAGCACTGAGATTTTGGCCAAGGGGCTCAAGCTTTGACTCTCTGACCCTGGGTAAAAATCGCAGTCCAAAAACATCTTAAATTTTTAGGATGCTGTTCTGATGGTGAATCCACTTCTTTTTAAGGGGATCTCTTGAGTGGAGAGAATGTGACTGTGGAGCCTGGATGAAGGGTTTACAGCTGGGAGAGAGGAACAGCTGCTCCTTGGGAGCTGATCCTTTTCTTTCTGACGGGGTAAATATTGCTACATTGCTGTAGGTAGCCCACTTCCACTTCTGAACAGATAATTTTATTCTGGAGAAAGTGGAACTGTCTATGTGGGCATAGCACAACTGTATCCTTAAAAGAAAAAACATAATAGAAGGGAAGCAGTGCGGTTTTGTGGCTGCTGTTATAGCTTTGTGTTTTAGAAAAAGAAACAAAAAAAAAAAAAAACCAACCCAAAAAGCCCTCCCAAATACACTTAAAATCTGGGATGGAGCCAAAATACAGTCTGTCACCTAACAGAATCTATTTATTGTGCCCACATTTACAAATAAATGTTTTCCTTTGTAAAGTTCCTCTTTCATAAATGGATTTTCCTTAAATCAAGTTTGATTTCAATCCCACTCCATTCTTCTGTACTCATTTTTGCCATTAAATATCATTAAACGAATGATATCCAAAGCATTTTGATTGTTCTTTTCCACCCCTAGGAATAAATTTTTAATTTTCCCATTCTAAACTCCTCAAAACTTCCTCGGTTTTCAAAAATCGTGTTGTAACAGTGAAAGAGTGACTAACTAGGAAAAAAAGCTCCTGATTTGGTATGTGGGATTTCATTTCAAAATTTCAGCTGATCCTGTGCAGTATGGTAGTGCTCTGTATTAAGTATTGTGTGAGTCTGTACTAAGCAGTTTGAGTAGCATACTGTGCTGTGGAAGAGAACTAGGGCATACTCCGGACAAACTTGTTTGAAATGCACAATGGATTACACAGGAGTGACGCTGATACTCCCCTGTGAGGGAGAGCTGCATGACACAAGGACTGGCAATAAGAACACTCTTCTGAGTGAAAGCTTTCTGTCTGCAGAGCTATGTGATGATTTGTTCCTAACGTACAATGAAGGGCCTGTCTTGCCCTTCACGTTCAAGCTCCCATCTCTCAAAAATGAACATTTCAGGGACAGCTCTTCAACCCAGTACCTGCCATCGCTGGGCTACAGAAATGTGTAAGACAAAGTTTGTGGTTTAAGAGAGCTTTGTTGAGTTTAGTGTTAAGACTGACTTTCTTCCTAACATCTGTGTAGCTATTTTTGTACAGGAAAAGCAAAATCTGCCAGAGGTTTTGCAGTTTTCCACCTGCTTGACTCGAGGTTTTAAGGAATCTGCTGAGGCTGGTGTTGCTTTCCCGTCATGGGGGGCAGATTCCCTGGTTGGATCTGTATTAGTATATTCAGAAGAGGATCCAGTGCTATCCTATAATTAATGCCAATTATTTTCAGCATCCTGCCTGGCGTGTTTCTGGCCCACACCAAGCAGCATTTTCCCAGGCAGTGCCCAGGCACAGTTGAAGGGATAGCAAGTGCCAGGAACTGCTGCCAAGGTGCAGTTACTCTGTTTTGGAAGAGACTTTAGCTGTGAGACAGACAATGCTGCTTGCCCTGAGGAAAAGAGGTTTTGGTCCCTTTTATTTACTAGTGTAGGAATGACCTCTGAGTGCTTTAAAATTAAAACTTAATAGGTATTACCAAATGGCCTGATGGAATCTCACACCGCGTTAATTGGCTGACTCTAACCCCATTAAATCTGGTGGTTTGTCCGTGATAAAGACACTATTAACGATAACTTCAGGACGTGTTCATCCACAAGATTTGTTTCAGCAGCCCTTTTACTAGGGAGGGAGGGAGAAACTGTGTGAAACTTTAATAAGCAAAAAGACTCACGTAATCTGTCCCGGTGCAACTGTTAAGCATTTAGCTCTTTTGTGGCAGGTGTTGTTTGTCTCACAGATGTCCATCATGCTGCATCCTTTCCCAGGTACAAAGTTGGTATAATGCTCCTTGCATTCACAGTGCGACTAAAGCACAGGGATGTGAGGGGGAGAGAAAATTAGCCATGCACAAATCATGGATTTCAGCTTACTTTCTGGAACTAGGGCTTGAAGACACTGAGTCTTAGTTAATCACTTGGTGAGTTCAGATACAAATATAAAGCTTATCCATGTTTATACAACTCCCTTCTATGTTTTATCTACTCCAGGAAACTACTGACTCTCACAGAAATTTTTTTCAGATAAAGCCCTGTAACTTAATTTTCCTGACCAGAGAACAATTCAAATTAGTGTGGCTAGGTCAAACATTTACCTCTGTTCCAGCCCAGAGCCCTCTGCCTCCCAAAACAAGTGCCAAAGTATACAATTAACAAATCAGACGTACCAGCACTGCTGCTGTACACACCAGTCTGTGTTTCAGCCATGTGCAGCTCACTGAGATATGACTTGAACTGCAGAACAAACCTGGATGATCAAGTCCTTCTTGGGTCTTCAGGGTGTCCAAGCAAACCAGGCCCTTTAAAGTCTTGCTTTTTTCGTGGTGTGAGTTTTACATACAGAAATCTGAGCCAGTTCCCAACATCATGAATAATATGCAATCTTTAGAAAGTGCTGTTTATTGATTGTTTTCTGAAAGACCTAGATTGTGTCTTTCCTAAATAAACTGACTTTAGGCATGTGTCTGTGGTACCTATACAAGGGGTGTGCTGGTCCTACAAGTCCCCTGTGGTACCAGAGAAATAAAATTTACCTGGGAGAACATTGATTTCAGTACTTTCATTTTGGAGGGGCAAATTAAAGCCAAAATATTCCCAGAAGAAAGAACACTACTGTTTTTGAGGGGGAAAGGATGTATATACATTGAAAAAGGAGGTAAAGGGACTTCCTCCTGGTCAACAGCAGGGCTTATGGTACAGCTGGGAGTGGAGTTTGGTTTCCTTGACACATGTTTCCATGCCCTCATGGCTTCTTTTCAGAGAAAAAGCATTATTTCTTCTTGGGCAGCTCCACTGACCTTTCCTGGACCGTCATAGATGCAGGTGGTGGACTCAGCAGGGCAGCTCCCATGTGTTGCTTGACAAGGGTCTACGGGCAAGCAGATTTGACCATCCCCTTTGTAACCTTCTTGGCAGGCGCATTCGTGCTGATTTGGCCCGAGGTAAATGCAGTTTGCATTAGGATCGCAGACCTTTTTGGAGCATGGGTTGATAGCTTGTGAAAAAAGAAGTGAAGTAAATGAATTATTGCCCACAGTTCTAAAATTGAAGACAAGAATTTAGCAGAGCACCTCCATGCCAAACAAAGCCTGGGCAGACTAAACTTTTCATAACAGCCAAGCCTGAATTATTGTGGTGACATGGAGATGGAGGGGAGGAATGTGTTTATGCTAGCGTAGCAACCAACTGTTTGCTTTTGAGCAGAAATGATCTCTTAACTTGGCAAATTGAGTTATAAACAGATTAAAACGTGTAACGTGCTCATTAAAATATCACGACTATTTCCTTGTTCTCCGGTGGGTTTTAACTAGAGAAGGTCAGGTAGGTGGTATGAGGTCTGCACAAGCACCTTAGATCAGCTGGAAAATATTTCTCAATACAATAGGCCTTTGCTGTTTTCTTTCCGGTCATTAAACAATATAATGTCATTGGTTCAGCTATATGGAAAACTGGCCAGCAAATGCTTTAGTCTTCCACACTGTTCTACTTTCAGGACTGCACTAGAAGCTCACGAGTTTTTTCCACAAACCATTTTTGTGAGTCAATGGTATTGCTTGCTGTTTTTCAAAATCAAGCAGTGCTTGGAGATCATCTTCTGACACCTTTGTGTCCAGGTTAGGTTAAGGTTAAGCACACATTGTATCTAGAAGATGGCAGGCCCTGGACACACCTAAAAAGTGGTGCTTCTCATTGTTTTCCCCTCTTCTCCTCCCTTTCTTTCCCCTCAGCTGGGACTGAGAGGGTTGGAAATGCTCAGCTTTGCTCTTTCAGGCCTTCTCTTCTGTTCCAGTGTGAAATCATGCACACACACACACACACACATTCACATGCTCAAATGAACCAAAAGCAATGCCATCTCCAAGCTGAACCTGATGCAGCCACTGCCGTCCTCACTGATGTGCTGAGCTGCCCCGGAGGAGCTGTTTCTCCTCTGCTTCCCAGCCAGTCAAATATAAGAGCCACTGCCTTAAGCCACAGATGACCTCATGGTCTAAAGGCCCTGGGGCAGAGGAGCAGCACCCATGCAGGCTGCATCAGTATAAACCCCAGGAGACGGAGGGATAGCAGCACCCTCCTTCTCTGCTGGTTTCTGCATTTTCATTGTGTCTTGTCTATGTTGCCTAGAGAAGACCCTCACATTCCCTGGGGAAGGACTTTCTGATGTCTTGCTCTTGGATGGTGTTTGAGCCTATTCAGGGAGGATGACACCAAGGACCAGGAGTGGTTCAATACCTGAACACAAGTATTTGCAGACAGAATATGAAACATTGCATTTGTGGCCTGAGCTGAGCCAACATCCACTAAATTGTGCTTCCAGCATCAGATTAAACAATATTCCTTGTTGTACCATAAGACATTAATGTAAGCAGAGAAAAGAAAATCTGGACTCTTCCACAGTTAATTTGGGCAGTCAATGGCAAGTTGAGGAGTCTATAAAGACACGTCTAAGGTAGATTTTACCTCTAACTGAGATGCTATTAGCTTTGTTTCATGAAAAACAGGAAAGCTAAAATGAACTTTACTTGCCCATAGAGTTTATGCTTGCTGATGGAACTGAGCTGCCGCGTGATGGATGCTCAATAACTATAAGCCCTTAATTGCTGTTGCTGATTTTCATGGAAACAAAATATGAGGCTGAACTTTACCAAGCACAGGGATATGGCAGGAGTGGATTTGTAAGCACTGATGACCCACTATCCACCGTATGTACTTCAAGGGGGTTGACTAGCTTTTGTCTGGTTGCATGGATTGAAAGTTGTTAGCAGTTGGATGGATGCGCTTCTGAAGCACATTTTGGGATTTCATTTCATCCTGAAGGAATCTAGTTTGTGCTTTGGGATATGACAGCAAGAAAAATTAGATGGTGAGCTGTGGCTCAAAAGCACATTCAATGTCTGAGCTATAACGCTAATGGTGGTGTGTTCAAAGAACTGGGGCAAATATGGAAATTACTCACGTTCACATCGAGTGCCATCCCCATGGAAGTTGGGCAGACACGTGCATTGCAGTTGTCTTCCGCCCTCACCTGAGGCAGCACACCTGGAATTTGCAGGGCACCGCAGCGCCTCGCACTCGGCCATGGCTGAGGGACAGAGGGTGACAGATCAGGTTGTGCCAGGAGGCACTGCATTCTGCAGTAAACCAGTCCAAAATATGCCTGGTTGAGCACCGTCAATGCCGTTGCTGCCAGCATTTTCTTTCTGGGGTTTGCAGTGGTGGTGATGGCTCTGGGAGCTCACACAGGCATTGAGGTTCGGTGGATGTCTGGTTGCTCTGGCATGACCAACCTGAGACCAATTAATCCTTACCAATTCTGACTGCAACAAAACTTTTGAATCTATCTTGTGTGGAAAACAGCCTACTTACGCTGATCACAGCGCAGCCCTCTGTATCCAGACAAGCAAGTGCAGCTTCCATCCCCTGCAATTCCACTGTTGCATACTCCATGCATGCAGTCACAAACTGTACGGAGAAATGGATTTGCTTTGGTGGATTATAATGGTGTTTGGAAAGGTATCATGGGTGGTTACTCATAGTAAAGAGCGTCCTGGCCAACAGCTTTGGCCAAACAAAGCTTTGGCCTGAGTGCCTGAATTTATAGGCCTCCATTACTGAGATAATCAATACTTGCAGTTGCATGCATCAGCAAAGAACACACTAATTTTTGGAGGCTGTTAAGAGCCTAGGGTCTGAAAAACTCCAGGACACCCTGTAAGCACCAAACTGACTTGTTGCTAATGCCATAAAACTTGTAAAATTTGACAAACAGTCTGAAAGCAAAATCTGATATCATGTCTAACAGAGACCTCTTTAATAATGATTAACACAGTGATTTTTTTTTGCTTCAATTCTGTTTGCATCTCTCAAGAACTTCAAGAAGAGATGAGTTTTGTGACTCTCTCCCCCCCCTTCCCTAAATAGAGTTTATTTAGTTAAAAGCATAATTAATCACTATGAAGGTCTCAGGCTTCTTTCTTTCTTCCTATATTCTCTCATTTCTGGTTATATTCTGGTTATAAACCCAGTGACAATATGCACACAAGATGATGCATTCACAGTCCAGGCGACTATGAGACCCTTCCATAAGTAATCTTTGAAGTCAAAAGCACACTCAAAAAGCTTTATAATTAGAAATGTTTGAATTATGGTACTGATGCTTTTAAAAAGGCCATTCACAGTTACACTTGGACAAGTCTAAAAGATGTACAGAGTTGTATTGTGGGCTTTATGTTTAAACATCAGTGATGTACCATATCCTCTTCCCCTTAAAAACATAGCTTGTGCTTATGCAAATCACCTGCACTAATTAATTAATAACTTCCTACCTGTGCTAGTGGTCATAACATAAAAACCAGGAATGTCTAAGGTATTACTGAAAAGCAGTTAGCCACAGATGAACATTTATATTTTATTTATTTTAGAACACTTGGAGGAGCTCAAATATCTGAAAGCTGACATGTAAAATGTTGCTTAAATTAATATGTAATTGAATCCTCCAGTAGCTCCTTGGAAAATAATTACTTTTATGATATTGAATTCATTCAAGTACCCTATTGGCTGGCTCAGTTACATTTCTGTGTATCAACACTGGCATCCAGTGGACAGCTGGTGGAAAAAGGGCCTTTGAGCCAGCAGTGGTGTAGACTTAGTGTAGAAAGGCCAATAGAGATTATTTAAATTAAGACCATTTGAGACTTTTTAGAAATAACATTATGTAGATCTTGAGGGAAGAAAAGGAGTTTTACTTATAGATAAACAACTATTATCACTTAAGAATTAAGACCATTTTAAAGTTGTTTTTTTAGGCACTTTCTGGTTTTTCAGTGTAATTTTCAGCAAGGGTCAGGAAGTTAAAATAGTAGAGATCATTAAGAAATGGGCAAAAGCAGAAAATGTTATATGAATAGATATACTTGTGATACATACACATTCTAAAAAGTGCACACAGCTCTCATCCCTCCTTCAGAGTTCCACTTTTGATAGAAGTTTGGCCAAACAATGAAGTCATTACCCAGCCAAAAACCAAAACTAAACCAAACACCCGCTTTCCCACACTTTTAACAGAATTATGGAGCTCCCTGGCAAAGAATAGAGAGACGAGCTCTCTTTCCTTTCCCCCTTGTGTTCTCTGAGGCAGACAGCAGCTCTTGATGGGAAGTGTTTGGGCCCCCTACCCATTTCACCGGGATTTCTTAGTGTCTGAATACAGCTTTCACTCACCTTCTTTTCCCTAATCAAATAAAGCAAGCTCAAACTCACCTGATGTGCAGTCAGGACCGAATAAATTGTCTTCAGCACATTTTTCACAGGCTGTCCCACCAAACGCTTTCTGTGAATGACACAACGGAAATCAAAACTTAAGTTTCTCATCTATCTCTATACAGATAGATATAAGCTTGGCAGGCTGAAAACAGCATCCTTTGCTATCAGAAGCAAATAATACGAAAGTTTCAATTAGAAAATAAAAAAAATAACTACCACAATCTAGAAGACATTGTGTTTTGAACAATCTTGCCGTGACATCTTTTTAAAAAATAGTTTGTAGATCTTCAGAGCAGATGTTGTGAATATCGTTAACAACGAAGTGCAGTAATCGAGCCTAATGACCAAATCAGTCTTACAACTGTTATTTTGTATTTTCTGACTACTTCATCCCCTTCTCTTTTTCCATGGCCCGGAAAAGGACTTTTGATGTAAAGGTGAACCAGTAGAAGGGGAGGTGGAAACGATTAGTTAGAATTGTTTCTTAAAAACCCGTTTTGCCTGAGGTTAAGCACTGTATGTTGCACTATCAGCAAAGGAACAATGTATGGAGGGTATAGTGCCATGTATAAGTACTTTCTGATTATGGAAAAAGTCTCAAGTAATTTGTTCTAAAAAAACCAGAGGAATTCAAAACACCTGTCTCAGGAAGGCAAGATGAAAGAACTTTTTAAAAATTTCACCCAAATATGCTCAAGTCTGTAGAAATAATAGTGTGAAGATTAGTGCAATCCAAGCAAGCAAAAAAAAAAAAGAACTCCAAGCTCATCATCTCTGCTGTTTCTGGAACACTTTCCTTTAATGTATTTATACAGCAGAACATTCACTATTTCTTAGCACAGCTTACATGCTATTGTTGTATTTTTTTGTATTTAAAAGAAAAGTTGTACCTGGCAAGTGCATGTTCCATTCCCAGTCATGCCCTGCGAGCAGTGTCCTCTCCTGTTGCATGGTGATGCTGCTCCTCCTGGACATGCTGGAAAATTTGGTCTTAGGATTTTATTTGATGCTAAGTTAGTGTTTAACAAGCACCCCTCCACCACTCTTTTCTTCCCCCCCCCCACCAAAAATTGCATTTGTTTTACATGGAAAATTTTTCCTTTTCCCTGCTGTCTCCATGAGACTGTGATAACAGAGTCAAACGATGTTGGAAATTGAAATTCAGATATCTCACAACCAAATCCTGTCCAATGGGCTGTGGTCACTGATAAAATTGTGTGTTGAAGAGCCTCTGATGCTAAAACCATGATTACAGGCAGCGGTATAGAAGGTGAGACAGTCCTAGCAAAAACCCCAGCCAGCAGGATGAGATAAGAAAAAAAGGACCATATTTCCAAATAAAAATAGTTTAATTTTTTTATCTGAAAGGTTTCAAGATTCAAATCTTTCCTGAAAGATTGCCTATAGGAAATGTATATTACAGTAGTTTTTAGTCAGATCTTTCTGTCAGGTTTTCTCTCTTATAGGGATATCCTAATTTTTCACAGTTGTCCTGCCCCTCCTTGGAAATGATGTATTAACTCTCTTCCATAAGCCTTTCCTTCCTGTGATCAGAATTCCTAATAGGCACCATAATTTTGATGCAGGTGGTATCTAAATGTATCAAACTCCTAGTGGCCTCACAGGTACTCTGCTGTGCCTTCCTGGTGGATTTATTGCTTATAAAGAGCCTCAGAGTTTGCTCTGTGTGGGTGGAGATGGGCAGCACCGGATTTATGCTCCCCCTGCCTGGAGTATTTAGATTTAGAGTATTTAAGTAATGTGGAAGTTTTAGTAAAACTGGATTTGATTTGGACAGAGTGATGACAAATAAGTGGATGCGCATATGTGTACACTTAATTCCACTGAAAGGCTTGGCTTTATACCAATCTGTTAATATTTCTTAATTTATTTCTTAATGTAGTCTGAGCTCTACTGTATGCGCGTAAGCTTCTCGTGAAAACCAATAAATTTAAAGATGAAAAGTTTCGTGCTGTTTATGTCATACATGTTGAAATAATAAAATGTTTGAAGAATTCAGGTTAAATAACTACAATTGAGGGAAAGTAATAAATAGGTATACTCTAATCTTTAAAGTAGCTTTTAGTGAATCTTGTTTTCTGGCTACTGTATGATTGCTAAATCTTATCTTTAGGACTCAAGGCACCCATTTAACATTTGCACAGAATGGAAAACATTTACCCCCATTGATGCTTTTATTGAATGTGTAAAGAAAGAGAAAACTCGGAGTTCATGGTATAATTTCTAGGAAAAGTTACTTTAAAATTGTTGACAAAACAAGATTTTTTTCCTTTTCTTTACCATTGGCATTCACTGCATTTCCCCTTGTCTTCACTACATCTTGTCTCTTGTTTTGATACCAGCACCGAGGGAGAGCTTTATCAGAAGTTGGGTAAATTACCATATTGTTGTGCAGGCTTAGCCAGGCAAATAAAGTGCTTCCACGGGCAGCAGTGCTGGCACTGTCACCCACTGCCACCCCGGGGAGAAGCAGGACCTTTGCTTTTATTGAGGATGCTTTTTGAGAAGCACTAACAGAGATGGCTCTTGCTTATCTCTTTGAGCTGTTAAGAGTATGAAGGCCAAATCTTTGAATCTATCAGATTTTTTCTTGCTTCATGGAGTTAAATTCAGCACTTTCCAAGTGTTATCACATGCAGCCTCTTGAAGTACTTCTCTTCACCTGACTCCCTGTGAGGCTGAAGCAGTGGGTAGTACTTGTAAAGATGTATTCTGGACCATACAATTTGTCAGCATTAAATTTAGTATCTTTCCTCTTGGCCTTTATTTTTTTTTCTTTTCAGATTTTCCCTCCCTTTATTCTTCCAAGGCTTTCTACTCAGTTGGTGTTCCATGCACCATACTCAGGCTTTTCTTCGGAGCAGTGGAAATATTTGCCCAGATTGGGAACCTGTGCTGGGGTAGGGAGCAGGTCCTGCTTCATCTGAGCTTCATCAGCTCTAGTACCTGAGGCTGGGTGATACTGGCAGTGTTGAAAGGCTGTGCTTCCCCGCCCCGGACCTTTCCTGACCCTGTACTTTTGACTTCAGGACTTTTTAGGGAGGGACTGGTGTGCAGCTGGATGGTTTGGTGTGCTCCGTGGGGAGGGAAGGGGACAAAAGATCCTTCACTCACACTGTGTGTTGCAGCCTGTGCTATCATTTAAGGAAGTCAGTGTTATTTAAGACCTAATTTTGTCCTTGCCGTCAGATGCTGAATGTGAAGTAAATCCCTACTCAGGGATTTTTGCGTGGCCTCAGGAAGGACCGTCTTTCCTCCTAACATTTCAAGTTGTGCCATATTCTGTTACAGAGGTTGTAATAATGTAAAGATAACTATTTTTTCCCCTCCAAATGAAAGCAGAAACAATGCTGAGACCTTGATTCTTTGCTTTTTGGGGTCAGGAAGTTTGTCCAAAGGAAGGGAGGGCTTCCTTGCCTTCGCAGCCTCCTTCACACAGAGGCGCTCGCAGGGCTTTGACTCTGGGGCAGGGAACTCTGCCCCTCTCCAGAAATCCTGGTGCCCTTGTGGGGCTGCCCAGAGCACCCTGATTATGGGATGGCGAGGGATTATGGGATGATGAGCCCTCAGGCTGCATTTGGTGATGGGATGGCAGAAGACATGACCCCACACTGCGCACTCAGCTCTTTGCCTTTCTTTTCTCTTGAAGTAGCTGTAAGCTGCAGTTGGACTGCTTTCCTGTAGTAGATAAATGATTGACATTTCAATAATAACTAAAATGATAGTTAAAAAATTTTGGGTTTAATCTATTCTGTGGACAAAGGACTGTACAGACCCGGTGCCCCTTAACTAAAGGAGGAAACACTCTGGCTGGGCAGGGAAATTTCTCCTGTGGGTCTGGATTCCTATCTTGGAGCCTGAGACTTGATGCACTTGTGGAGATGCTGAAAAGCTTTTCCTGAGGAAGGGGCAGCAGGAGGGGAGGCACTCCTGATTCCCTTGCTTCAGTAATGGCCTTCATCAGCAGTTCAAGAAACTGTTTCAAGTTGAGCTGAAAGAAAAGATCCTCCCCGCATTACAAACTGAAGAATTAAAGAGATTTGGAAATATTTCAGATGTCAATGAGGGTGGTTTTGACCTAAAATGAAACATTTAAAATTGTGATTTGAAAATCTTGATTTTTAAAATCTGTTGTGGGAGTCCTTCCAAATGAAATAATTTTTCAGGCATTGACTGCAATGAGTTGTTTCGAAAATCTCAAAACCAAGGAGGTTTTCTGAGGCTTTTAAAATTTTTCTATGAATTTTTCTTTTTAAATGAAGCTTTGAATACCTGATTTTCTTCAAATCGTCTAAGCTTTAGTTGAAAACTGCTGTTTATTTTTACTTCTACAACAAGCTCTGAGGAGCAAACATTTCACAGCAGTAGTTTCTAGAAGGAGGAAAAGTCACTTCTTTATTTCTATTCAAGTTATACCTGAAAGTATAATTTCAAACTTTCAAAATCCAAACCAGCTTACCCATGCAGTCTGGGCCCCAGTGCCCCTGGCAGCACTCAGGTTGTTCAAATTCCTTCTCACAACGATGCCGACAGCCCGGAAAAGAAAGTGTGTGTGTTTTAATTTCCAGATAATACCTGAGGAAAAGAAGTCGGATTTGCTTTAAAGTACTCACAGCCTCCTGTGGGGAAAAATGGAATTCTTAACTTTCTCCTCTCCTTTCAGTGGCAGACAAGAGCACCTTTAAGCTTAGTTGCATTGATCTGCCTTTTTTTCTTCATTAAAACATACATTGAATGTCAAGGTTTAAAGAGATCCTTGGAGCTATTTCTTTTGAACAGTGTATTTATATTCCTGCCCCAACCTAAGTACAGCACTTTTCTCTAAGCTTTGATTTGAAATTATTTTAAAATTATTTAATATCAAGTTTCTTTAAATGCTAAGAAAGCTCAAAACAGTTATATTTTCTCTAAAATACTGCTTTTTTTTTTCCCCCCCAAATCTGAATGGCAAGATTTCAAATTGGTTTTGAGATACCTCTTTCTGCCCTCACCCCCACAATCCCTCGATCTAGAAATTTGAAAATTCTGTTATTTATATGATATATAAGAATAAATCATAAGTATCATACAAATATATACAAAATACTTTTGTAACATTCATATGAAGTATGCAGAATAAATAAGGAAAAGATTCTATGATATTACTCAAGAGAAAATCTCATACACCATCAGTAGCAATATTTATTTTCTCCTTATATCACTTGCTGATTAACTTCAACCATCAAATACCCCGAACGAAGCTCGAGTTCTGGAGTTGGTGAAGCCAGTGGTAAATGTTCCATTAGAAATTTGCATAGACTTGAGCATTTTTGACACGTATTAACATTTTCTAGTTCGTGAAGAACAATATTCATGGAGAAAAGTTCTGACAGGGGAGATACCTGCAGTCTGGTATCCCAGTCCCGTTGGTGATTTTGGAGTAACCAGCAGGGCACTGGGTGTCGAGGTTTAAAGAGCAAGGTACACATTTGGTTTTCACTCTAATGAGCAGCTTTTGATCACATTGCTTCTTCACCTGAAATAGGAGAAGAATAATTAAAAAGAAGGAAAAACACTACCCCAAGTGACATTGCTGAAAAATGACAAATTTAACCCAGCTTTGTTCTCACTCACAGCTGCAAGCTCTTTTCTGTACAGCAGGAGCTCCTTGTTTTGGAGCTAAAATAGGTAATAGACCACATATTAGTGCTTTGCAGTAGCTTTGTCTGCACAAAATACGTCCAACCACTACAGGATAAACCTTTCTAAGTCTAATATTTTTCCTAAGAGTGCCTGACCAGCAACTGCTAAGTTCATAAGACTTAAAAGCCAGGTTACAGAGACAGCATCAGCCTACGGAGGATTAGTTCTGAACTTTCTGACAAGTGCTTTCTCCACTCAAAAATTAAACAAGGTGTGGAGAGAGTTGCTCGTGGCTCTGAGCACACAGGGAACACAGCACCAGCCTGTGGAACAAAGATTCTTCTCAAAAGCAGGTTTTGTATTATCAGCGCCACCGTATTGATCTAAAGGTTTACAGCTAGTATTTTCAAATTGGAGTCAAAGAACGACCTCTAGCTTTGCATTCAAATCTGGTGGAGATTATGGGCCTGACCCCACCAGAGCACACTGACAAAAGGAGCCTCTTTTTTTTTTTTTTTTTTTAACTTTTTTTTTTTCTTTTTNNNNTTTTTTTTTTTTTTTTTAACTCTTTTATATATCTATTATGTCTCTTTTAGATATCTATTTTATCTCTTTTATATTTCTATTTTAAAACAGTAAGTCTTTACTGGACTGCATGTAATGTCGGCTTCATCTTCTTTTTCCTGGTATTTGTAGAAGTTCACAATTCACAAAGAGTGAGGAATGATCTAATTCAGAGTATGGCTTTTAAAAACCTGCAATGTAACCTGGGGCAGAGAGTACTGGATCTTCTGGGCAGCTGTGGGGTGCTGCAGCTCCTGCAGAACCCCACAGCGGCTCTGGGTGGGTCCTTGAGCAGGATTTCTACCTGTCCCATGGTGGTCCTGGATGAAGCCCTCACTCAGCGGTTTCTCTCTTCGACAGCTGGACGTTTCAGCAGCAAAGTTCATGAGGATGTAGCACAGACACCGACAAGGAGATTTAGCTTTGTAACATCCGGGAGTATCTCTGTGATTGCCATCACCCAAATACAAGCACATTTCAACATCTATATATTTGTTAGATTTTAGTCTTTGTACGTGAACTGTTGAAATCTGGTTTGCATAGCATTGAAGTATTTGGGTAGGGAAACCTTTTGCTGTGTACATGGTTTTCAGGTGTCTTTGAAGTGAAAATGTGACCTTTTTCCGGTTGTGGGTATAATGTGGATGGAGCTTGATTAGAGGTTTGATTAGAGGTTGTCATCAGAAAGGCATCCCACAGAATTTCATTTTTGGAACAATAAAATTCAAAGAGAGTTTTGAAAAGGAAAAATTTAAATAAAAATAACTTATACCCTTTCTCTACTACTAGCTGTAGAACATTATTTGTTTTGGAACGGTAGCATTATTTCCACTTTCTCCCATTTCCTCATTTTCCCTTTTTTGGCTTTTAGGAAAAATGGAAGAAAGCTGACTTTTTAGTGGCTCTCCTTTTTATTTATTTTTTTAAGAAAAAGAATAACTTTAACATATTTCCCGGTAATTTTTGTACATTTCAAAGTATTTTTTCATTTAAAAGCTGCAACCAACCAACAACAATAGCACCAAAACACCTGAGTGTTGTCCCTTTCCCCCTCCTAATTTCTCACTGTCCTTCTGTTTCCTCTTCTAAATGTGTTCCGCCTCTCTGCAAGGCTGGTGAAAACAGATGCTGTGAAATTCCACAGATTCATAGGATTTTTACATGACAAATGCACCACTTCCCCAAAGGTCTATAAATCCTTCAGTTAACTTTATAGCTTTGTGTTATGACTTTAAAAATCTCATTTCCTGGGATTTTTTCCCTTACCCATCTGAAATAGCTTTTCCTTCTTTTAGTTAGTAGGAACGGATAATTTTCACTATAGAAAAATTTCTGCTTTCATCTTCTGATTTATCAGAAATCCCAATCAATTTCTTTTGATAAATGCATCATTTACAGTCTTTTGCCACATTTGCCATTTATAGAGAATTTTTCAGTGCATTTATGCTGCATCATTTGAGCCAAATTCTCATGCAGAATAAACTGATGCAATTCTGCTATTTCAGAGGAATGAATTGCAAAACTCTTAGGTTATAATTCATTGTTATATGCACTAGTGACTGTTAAAGTAAATTTTTCTTCTGTAAGATACAGTATCTGATATCTGTTCTCTCCATAACGTAGAGTAATATAGGCAAATAACAATCCATTACTTAAAAAGCTGCTTCTTACCTCATTTTGGACTTGTGATGTCAAACATAGTCTCACTGCAACCAAAAAAGCAAAAAAGAATAAAAATCCTGGGCTTTTTTCCATTGTGAATTGTACTTTTTTCTTTCAGAGCCCTCCAAACATGAAAACTCAAATTCTGGTGTAAAATGATTGTTAGAGGTGCTATTTCTTCTGCATTCTTAGGCAAATAGTTCAATAGGACTCTGGTCTTCCCCAAGGTAAATGAGCTAAGGATAAGGCACGCGGAGCTTGCCCAGGCAGGAGAGATTCCAAAATGCAGGGTATTTGCTGAAAGTTTTCACTGGAAAGCTGAATCAAGCCTCCCCCACTGAATGACAGGATATCCTGACAGGGCTCTCCATCATTTATTCCCCTCTCTGGAGCTGTTGATAGTACAAAACCAAGGACACTGAACTGTTTTGACAGAGGATGATTTCTTCTTTTAGGTGAGCATGGACAGGGGGCTGGAGTAGCTACTGTGCTTCTTATTATTACAGTTTTTAACTGACCCAAGGGAGAGCCAAGGATCTCTGGAAGTTGCTTTATCAGCCCTAATAACATACGGGTGGGTCCCCCCAATGTGCTTCTGGGAGAAATACTACTGCCTTTATCTCAGGAGGACAAAAGAACATCTTCCAGCTTTGGTTAGCTGGATAAAAAGGGGCATTTCCCAGCCTTTTTGCTATTTTTGTTAAATCATTTTGATGCATTTTCTGGAGCTAAGCTGAGAAAAATTGACTCAGCTATATTGCTTGGATATGGTTGGGAGAGATGAGTGTTCAGACACTTTGATTTGCCACAAGCAAGACATTTTCTTTCTTCTCGGAGCTCATTTCTAATGCTGCTCTTCGCTGCTACTCTGGTCAGTCTTGTAAGGGCATGTTTCTCATGTCTCAAATACCTCATAATTTGTCTCCCTCCAGTTTGTCAGCTTTGCTTGATAACCCTGACCTTAGAATTTTTTCTGTCATTTGAAGGCACTCTTTCAGGGTGCCTTAATACAAAGTTGTGATACCTTATCTTTAACTACCTCTTGTTTTCCTAAAGAACTCAATGGTGATAACCACATAACATGAGGTACAAATCCATCTACTTTCGTTGTATGCTCCAAAAGAATACTGAAAAATTGCTGGTAGGAGATGGCAGGGCAAGGTGTTTCCTGTGCACTCATCAGATCCTGTTCCTTTCTATATATGATGAGGAGAGTAAATAATTTTTTGTTTATGCAGACATAAACAGGGTTGTGATGGACATGCTGACAGCAGGCATGTTCCTGAAAAGAGCTGTTCCTTTCCTCTGAGGTCAAGGCCTTTCATGATATTTTGGCGTTGCACACAATGTACAATCTGGCCTGGTGGAAGCGATGGCTCAGGTTTTACTCCGAAAGCAGAATCCTGGAGGATCTTCTCTTCCATGTGGTGATAGCCCACGGCTGCATCCCATTCTCTGTGGCAAGTTTGAGAGCGAAACTTACTATCCCTCTTCTGCAGAAGTGCCTTGCTGGAGCGTGGGCAGCATGGCTGTCTGGGCAGGGTCTGTGCTACCTGGGCAGAACCTGTCTGCCTTGTCCCTGGGTGGGTTCTGGAAGGAGCTGACAGCTTCTTCAGCAGCTTGAGGGCACTGGGGTGCCACTTCTTGTTGCCACTTCAGACAGTGCAGTGGTGAAAGGAGCTGTAAATCAAGCACGTCCCTTTCCTGTCCTGTACATCGAGATAAAAAGCAACAGCATCAGCTCTCTTGTTATCTGCTCTTGCCTCTCGTATAGGCATTTGTGTGAAGTAAACGCTTTTTCCCTTTCCTTCCTCTCCCTTCTCATCAGAGCATGGCCTCCTCACTGACTGCCATGATGAGTGCTTTCCTTGTTCCAGAGGCACCAGGCAACCTTTCCTCCTGCTGCTTGTGGACATTTTCCTTCCTTGTGGAGCTTACAGACTGTGCCAGACTCTGACTACAGCTCTTCCCTTCTGTGCGGCACAGTTTTCCTCTGCTCTGCTATTGCACTGCTGCACTGGATGCTCCTGCTTTAAATGGTTGTCAATTGGTTGTCCTTTTACTTTCTTCATCCACCTACTGCCTCTCCTCAAGTTGCTGCTTCTGTTTTGGTGCTGAAAACTTCAACCAACCAGAGAAAATGTGACGGTTCATTTCTGTAGATGTTTTTGAAAACAATGTTTGTTCTACAACTTATTTCAGAGTCACAATGAGGTGGTTGTTCTTTCTCAAAGCCAGGTTCATGAGGTCAGTTCAAAAGTAAATAAAAATCAGCAGAGATACAGACATGATGGTTGTAGCTCTCGCCTTGCTCTACACAGTTTTGATGACCACACAATTTCTTGCATTTCAAAAAATTTTAATTGAATATTGACTACACAGCTTGCATTGAGTACTGTTCCCCTTAACTTTCAGACTGTGAAGTCTCAGAGGTGACTGAACAGCATATGATGAGGTCTCAGAGACTCATACAAAGCTCAGGCATTCCACAATAATATTGCCAAAGCTAAATTTGATATTCTTACTTGGTAATTTGGAAGTAAGCAGAAGAAAATCAATGAATTATTGTTTTTTTACTGTATGTGGCTTCTGTTTTAGAGCCAGTCACAGCAGGAAAACTGTCACAGGGGTGTTTGAATATGGTTGGAGGCTCCACATGTCTGAGGGAAGTCACTTTGCTCTTTGTTTGGAAACTGGCTAAAGCACCTTGCAGAGGGGTAGGGAAATATAAAATGTGTTCATAAGAAGAAAGCTTTGTAGAGGGAGGGAGGCTTTGGCTCTGCCAAGAGAAACGTCTGAATGCTAATTGTAGGTGGGAGGAAGGGGGATATAACCCATCAAGTTGCCTAGGACGCGGCTTGGGGAAAGGAGGGGGGAATATTTGGGAAATACTGCCTTTGATTAACACAGACTTAATTGGAACGTAACAAAGAGACTAAAAAAACAAAAAGGGTTTGGCAAGTTAAATCTCTCCAGTGCCATACATCTGAGGAAGCCAACGGTGGCCTATGGAGAGCCTGAATGGGCAATGTGGAAAATGCCAGGGGTGTGTAATTTTATCTGTGGGGTTATGACAGCCATCATTTTGAACCGCGGTGACTATCAGAACTAATTAATTCTCCAAGCCCACGGGATGCATTAAGATGGAGCTGCAGCTGGTATGCTGAGGAATGCCGCGCACCCGGCAGAGGCCATCGCTTTTATCCATCTTAATGAGGGACAAGGCACAGACAGCTGATCTAAACCCCAGTGCCTTCACCATGCATACAGCTGATGGCAATGCAGGCTGCCAGGCAAGGGGTGGTCTTAGCCATAGATTAGATCCTCATAGTGGCCTCTTCAGATTGCTTTCTTTCCCTTCTGTTTTTTTTTTTTTTTTGTGTTCTCAAAAGAGTCTTTCAGCTGGTGAAATTGTAAACAAAAGGCATTCTAGCCGAAGCTGTGGCGAGAGGGCTTTGCTAGGGAGCCATGAGGAGAGTGGTGTCTGCGGCGCTGACTTGGACAATGTTATTTACCACAAATTCTCAGGGGAGTGTTGGGCTGGGGAGCTGTAAGGCTGAGCTTAGAATCAGCACCATGCTCTAAAGTTGAAGGACCACAAAATCAGTGGCTGCTCACAGGTACCTCTGCTGCCCTTTCATGTTATTTATAAGTGTGTGATGCTTAAAAAAGTGAAAGTCATCCTCAAGGCATAACTAAAGTCCCAGGTCTTGTAGGTCCAGTAGGATACAGAACTTATTGATAAGTCCCCAATTTCTTGGAGGTGTCCTCCATGTACAGCTGTGAGACCGATGCACAAGGGGATGAACCTACAGGGTTCCTGGGTAGCAATGCCATGGGGCTGGGGAAAGGACTTAGTGACCCGGATATGGAAGTGCAGGGGGCTTACAGGAGTATTAAAGTCATCTTTGTGTCCCTGTCTCTACTTTCCACCTACTGCTTTGTCATTCTTGAAAGGCCAGACGCAGACTCTGGTCCCATTTTGCTGCCAGGTAATCATATGAAAAATGGAGGAGGTACTGCCCTGATACAAAATATTGAGTTTTTTTGAACCCTGTGGCTCTTCCTGGTGATACAACACACTTCCAAATCATTAAATCTCATGTTTAATGGAGTATAAATATAGCGTGTATTCCTTGCAGAGATTTGAAATAAAATTAATCGCAATTATGAGCTGCTGGGTAAATACACTAAAACAAATTTGTAATTTGAGTTAACATCTGGCTGTGTAATGCCAGTGTGCAAGGAGCTTCAGCTTTAAGATGTGATCGAAGGATATTGGAATCTAGGAACAAAGAATGGGCTTTGAAAGTTGGCTGAAATGGATCTTGATAGCATTTCTCAAGCAAAACTATTTTGCAGTCTATAAACATCCAGGAAGGAAAGTGGGGTTGCTTGTATGTGTCTTTTACTGCAATTCTGCTAAGGTTGTAGTATGTAAAACAAAAATACTAGGAAAACCCTGAGATTCCAGGATTTGGGATGGGTAGAGGGATGTAAAGCATGGATTTCTGGTGCTGTAAATGTTACATCGATTTTTCTAACCCTATGGTAGAGGAGCAGGGCAGAGAGCAGCACACACATTTCAGATCTTAGCAATTGGCCGTGGTGGGACTGGGGAGATTTGGAAAATTCAGGCACCATAAATTTAGGGATTTTTTGGAGTTGAGGGCAGGAGCAGAGGCTGTGTTGTTACTGCAATGTTATTACCTGATAACTTCCTTCCTCGCTTTAGACAATGCAGAGAGCTTGCTGTAATTTTGGCCTATATAGAACTTGTATGCTTTCACAGTAATACTTCTGTTTTGGCTAGTCAGATTTAAACAAAGTTAGAGTACCATAGGTAATAATTTACTGCAATTGCAGATAGTGATATAGAGCAATCAACCCTTGTTCAGCTTTTTTTTTTATTCCTTTCTTCCTTTTAAATGCAACCTTTATAGCATTATCCAAAAGTGCATGTTTGTGGCTACAGTGGATTGATTTCAGCCAATTATCTTGTCTAGGAAAAGCCATCCCAAAACCTGATTGAGAAAGAAAATCGTGCAGAAAACAATACTGCATAATATCCACAAATAGAATAATAACCCAGTGTTATTTTCCATTGTCTTCCTCCTCATGACGTGAAAATTTGCCATGGTTTGCATCAAGTTCTAGGGCTGTGGAATGTGCTGTGCTAGCTGGGTAACTCAGGGTGGGAATGCAGAATGGAAATCCCTAAGCCATGACCCAGGCTGGCCACAGGGACATCTGGAATTGCTGGGAAGAGCCAACTGTGTTGTTCCTGGTGTGTGTTAGGGGCTGCAGAGATTGGGAACTGCTGCCATCAGAAACAGAGCTGGACTTTGGAGAAGGAAGCCCAGGCTGTGGTTTTGGCCCCATTGTTTCAAGATGGGGACAAACCACTCTCCCTTCTGCCTTGGCTGTGTCTTCTCGCCTTTCTGCCTCTCTCTAGTTTGGCTTTCACCGTGTCTGTGTGTCTGAGGACCTCTGGGACATCCATTCCCGGCTATCCCAGGGCTCCCCACCACCTGACTCCCATTTCCATGAAACTGGGGACCACTGGACACCTTTTCCTGCGCACAGGAACCCCCTGGAATCCCCATCCCACCTCTCCAAGACCTCGCACCCCCCTTTCCTTGGAATCCCCTTGAAACCATCCTCCCCATCAGCCCTTACCCTGTACCAACCCCCCCCTGCCGACCAACCCACCTCTCCCCACATCAAGCCTCCCCTTTCCTTGACTCTGGGAACCCCTAAATCTCCGTGTCCCTCCAGTGCCCCACTCCTGATGCCTCCAAAGGTGACCCCTGAGGCGAGGATGGCTCCAGTGCAAGCTGATGCTTGCTCTCTCCACCAGCATCCTCCATTCCTTTCCAGTCCAGCGCACAGGACCAAGGAATGGTCTGGGTTGAAGGGCACCATGAGGATGAAGGCTCCGAAACCCTGGGACCCTCCCGCGGGGCCACCGGAGGGCAGCAGAGCCCAAGCCACGGCTCCAAACCCCCCAAACCCGCGGGAAGCAGGTTTTTTGGGTTTGGGAAAAAAACTGCAAGAGGCTCCTCGAGTCCCCACGATCCGCTGAGAGGGCTGGAATATCCACCCAAGCAGCTCCACTGCGTGGGTAATGCCACTGCGACCCAGCCGCGGCGTGAGAGTGGGAATGCATTTGCAAGACGGGGGTGGTTTCCTAAAATTGGTCTGAGAGCATGCGGGGATAAAGAAATACCGAAAATAAATAGAGATTAAAATATATGATGTGTGATAAGCATATTGAAAATAAATTTATAAAAGAAAAATATAAAATATAAGGGAGAAATATAGAAAACATAGATATTATTGTAAAAATATATAAAAATGTAAAGGGCAAACAATATAGAAAATACATAAGGTAAGTAATAAAAAATATAAAATAAGTATAAAAATATAAAACAACAATAAAATTATATAAAATTAATATAAAATATATAATAAATCTATTAAAGAAATATAAATAATATAAAATAAATATTTAGGAGATAAATTATGACAATATTAAAATGATTTTTTTTTTTTTTTAAATATATGTATGTATATATTTGGAAACAGTTCTCTGTTGCAAAGAGTACAAAGTACATGAGGTAGAAGGGAGAGGATACAGTAAGACACCTGCACAAACATGTGCTGCATCTCAGAAAATGAGCAACCAGGGAGCTGTTCACTTTCCCCTGACTGCCACAAAGTTGTACATAGACGATGAGTAAGAAATTTGAATAATTTCAAATACATGGGAGCATCGGCTGAAGAGTCCTCTAGAAGATTGTGCTTTGTGCCTTCTGTGTTGAAGACCAACCTTTGTTACAAAGTTTACTAGTTTATTTATTTATTTTTGTAATGTTGATGAAGTAAACACACGAGGATTCTTTGCAATTATAGAGAAGCTATGGTAAAAAGATTATAACTTGTGTTAAACACTCTGGAAAGTCTAAATAAACACAAAAATGTAAAGCCAGCGTTACTGGCAGAGATTAGGCTTTTTTACATGCAGAAAAACCTCTTCAAAGGCTCACCTAAGTGTAGCAAGGCCCTGTACAGAAGGCACTTGTGAAGGGCTGTGCAAAGTCCTCACCTACAAACTGATAAGTTTTGGATATGTCCAATGTAAAACAAAATGGAGAAGCCAAGTGTTTAGAGCTATGAACAATCCAGAATTAAATGTCCTCCCCAAGGCTATTACTCACTTTAGTAGTTAGACAATATCATGAAGTAGTCCCCTGAAGAGAGGAAAAAATTGGTTATGTGGGGGTTATAAAGTAAAAGCTTTCTACTTTGTTTTAGAGTGCTTGCTTGTTTTCAAACTTTAAAAATAGAAATGTTGGGCTTTTTAATTGCTATTAGCTTTTTTGTGGTTGTTTGTTTGGGTTTTTTCAAAGTTCTTGGAAATGTAGTCAAAATATATTAAAAAAAAAAAAAAA
>VZRN01001507.1:106871-182352 GCA_013397935.1 Dasyornis broadbenti | reverse complement strand
AAAGTAAGAAAAAAAAAATAAAAAAAAAAAAAAAAAAAAAGAGAAAAAACCAAAACCCAAAACCACCTGTAAATAAAGCTTTAATGCAGTTATTTCAAATCCACCCAGGTTATTAGCAACAGAAACAGGGCTGATGACGAGAAACTCTAAGTAGGGGTAATGCTACATCTTTGGGCCCAGTACCAGCACTGGTATTTTCAGATGCACCTTTTCCTGGTCCTGTCAAATAATCCTCCAAGACTCTCATCCAGTGCTCTCTCTCTCTCTCTCTCTCTGATTGTAGAATGTATTTCCGTATCATTTAACACGAGCAAAGTTAGAGCAGTGCAAAGACAGACTATTTCACATTCACAACTTTTTAGTGTCCTCTTTTTGCACGTCATCATCAATAACATTAGAACAGCCAGAACCCCGAAGTCCCTGCAGCCCCCATGAGTTGTACCATGTGAGTGTTCATTCATTGCAAATGCTGCCTGGTGGCCCATCGGTTTTTAGGGATGAGGAATGGCACCGTAGGACAACGCAATTTAAATTTCAAGGGTCGGTTGGTTTGTTTCTAAATTCTGACCTGCAGATGAGAAATGATATAAAAATTCAGGTATCATTTGGGGAGATTACCTTATTAATCTCCTGGGCGGCAAAAAACCCTCTACTTCCTAGAAGAAAAACAAATAGGTAACTAAAAATATGCCCTGAATATTTCAATATCACAGATTCTTTTCATTCTTCTTCTGACTCTAGTATCCATGAAGGATATAGAAGGATTTAGAAGGATCTGGAGAATGAAAATGGCAAATACTAGAAAATTAGGAAGTGCTAAGTGTCTGTGTGGAGTAGGTAGAAAACTAAAAAGAGACAAAATGAATAGAGGTGTGATATGTATAGAGATCATAAATGGGAAATTCTTGGTTTTTTTTATTGTAATTCTACAGTAAGAGAATTTTTTGAAAGAATTGGCTTTTAAAAAAAACAAAAGAAAGTTGTTTCTTTGTAAATAAGAGGTTAAAAAGCTTTCAGTCGTTTCTGCTAATGAAACTTCTTATTTTCTTATTGCCGAATTGTAGGTAGGGAAGTCTTTATATGTTTTAAAAGGTTGTGGTTGAGACCAACAAGGCAGAAAATTGTTTCACAGACTTCCTATGCAGTGTTTGGCTAGAATGTGTAAGAAGTAAACTCTTCTTTCTTGTAGAAAGTATTTTGAATAACTTTTTTGTTCCAACTCAACCTGTTGAGTTGAAAAAGAATTACCAAAGGAAAAAGATAATGTTGACTTTTTTTGCCTCACTTGCTGGGTAAAGCATCTGCCTGGCACACTGCACTCCTCAAAAATGTAGTAGCTTGTCTCAGGCTTTGTTGAGGAGAAATTCAAGTGCCTTAACACAGGCATCTAATGCTGCTTCAGATGTCTTCAGTGCCAGTGAGAGCTGCCACTTCTGAGAGCTGCCACTTCCTGGAGTAGCATCTGGCAGCCACGTGGGATCCCTCAAGGCCTCTTAAACAGTCCTGGACAACTGAAACACACCCTGGGGGTATAAGGACTTTCCAAGTCCCATCAGGCAGACATCGACAGAATCACAATTTTTAAAATGCGTATTTCCTTCTTACTTCTGAAACCACAAGTTAGGAAGCAGTGGTAGTCTGGAGGTCCCGAGAAGTGCAATGCATAGAAACAATGTTCTGAGGGGAAATCAAACTGATTCCTTGAATCAGTACCTTCCCTCAGAAAAGGTTTTTTGGAATCCAGGTTTTTTGTTGGGAAATGAATATAATGGAAAGGCCACAACTTATCGTTCATCAGATGGAGGCTGCTATCAGAGGGTAGAGTAGATACTCATCTGTTCCCGTCAACCACTGCTGAGTATTTCAAGAGGTGTTATGAAGCAAGTTTTCTGTCTGAGATCCAACTCTCACTGGCTTGGCACTCTCAGCTGTTGACTAGTTTTTCAAAATAACTCAGTTCCCATTGTGGCTATTATGACCAGGTTTTCAAAAGAATTCAACAGACTGAGTGCTGAGCTCCTTTGGAAATGTCCTGGTAATTATTTAGGTGAGTAAACAGCATCTGAGTCTGGTTCTAAAAGCTGATTCTCTCTGCAAAGTCTTATCACTCAGTGATGTATATTATAAATTTTCCCATGTCCCCTGTATGATTTACCTTTATATATTTTCAGCATTTGAGATGTTTAGATGCAGTTTCTGCAAAATTAGAATAGTAGAGCAGCCACAGATTGCACTAGGGTGCAAAAATTCAGGATCAATGAAATTCAGCTTTCCTATTGATGGATTGATCACATTAAAACTTGAATGCTATTATTGAGCAAAGTTTCCAGAGCTGCTGATAACTAACAAGAAGGAGATATGGCAGAAGAGTGAGGGTGAATTCTTCACTTAGTGTTACACCTCAAGACCAAAGTCTAGGGCAAAAACAGACAGTGCTGATGGCAGTCTTGCACCCAAGGATGACAGTGCTGCAGACAGCAGTGAAGGTTTTAAACACTGTGTCCATTACAAAGTTGGATTTAACTAATTCCTGTCACAGTGCTTAAGAGGCAAAATGCCCAAATTTGTGTTCTTGGCAAAACTCCTGAGTGAACACATTATTCTGAGTTTAACCCTTGAGATATGTCAGAGTGCAAGAACAGAACAACATGCCGTGTAAAATCAAGGGCTCATTTAGGCTGGTGTCCTCTTCCTGAGAATGCTCAATACTGGAGGTCTAGCAAAAGCGTCTAAGGAACAGGACAAATGTAGAATAATGTCTTTAAACAACTTTTCCAGGATTCTACATCTAACAAGTTATTTTTGCCTGGTTTATATTCTTTCTTTTGCCTCCGTGGCATCTCGTGGCATTGATTTCCACAATGTAGTTGCACTCAATGTGAAAAAGCTCATGTCTTTTATTTCAAACTTTTTGTCAGATGCTGGGGTGTGAGAAATAGCTAATACTCTATGACTTTGTGAAATTGTATCATATACCTCCACACTCTGCCCCTGTTACTTTTCTCCCTAGGTGCAAGTGTTACAGTTGATGTAGTTTCCCCTCATATGTGAGTTTCCCTGGATCTCCGACCTGAGTTTTGCCTTTCTCTGAGCTAAAACCTCTTCTGAGTCACCTCTGTTGCATTGGAAATGGGATGATCTCAGCTACCTACAGCAGTCAAGATGTTGTGCCTCATAGATTTCTCTTGCTGCATAACAGTATTTTTTTCTTCTTCATTCTCAATTCATCTTAAAAAGTCTTAGTGTTGTATATGCTTTTCTGCCTACTCTTAAAAATGGAGCTGATATTACAGAGGGGGTGGCACAAGGCTCCCATACTTTTTTTTGTTGAGTGTGAATACTGATTTAAAGACCATTCTTGGGTCATGGTTATTTTTTCCATGCACGTGGATTAACACAGGATTTCATTTGCTGCTCATCCCCTTGGCTTCCTGTGAAATGCTCTTACATCTCTTCACTCAACTGGCCTTACAATCAACCTCTCCAAACATTTTCTTAACATGTTATGTTTTGTTGCCTCACTAACAACTCCTTTTCCGTCTATGCTTTCAGCACAGTAACGTGTATCACCTCCTGGCCAGTATTTTCTCTCTAGTGCGAAAAATCAGCAACCTATTGCTTTCCTTCATTTCCTGTATTTCAGTGAGCTGCTAACCCACTTCAGGAGCTTCGTTCCGTAACCACATGGTTCCTTTCAGAGGTTTATTTAAAGGGCTGTTCCACTGGGGAGCCTGAATGGCTGGATGCTAGACATGGCTATAGCTCTGCTGGAGTTGGGGGTCTACACTGCTTGGAAGAGCAGACTATCTGCCTTAAAGAATTCACAAACCTTTAATCGTATACTTTTTTCCCTGCAAGCACTACGTAAGAAAATTTATTGTCTCATTTTTTTGACCAAGGTGCTCAGCTGTATCATCAAGTTGCCGTAAAAACTTCGCATTTCATCCATCATTTCTTTCTCCAAAAGCAAAGTGTTGGTGCAGACATATACTCCCAGTTTCTTCTACTCTTTAAGGCAGAGAAATTAGAAGTGTTTGGTCATTCCGGACTTATGCAGAAGTATGGCAGCAATATTGTAAGGTGAAACATTTATTATTTTTGTTTCAAATTGGGTAAGAATATCTAAACTATATTATGTTGGCTTCATGAAAACTCTGTCCAGTGAGCAGTGTATTGCTCTATCCTTTGAAAACAAAGGTTGCACAATAGATAGAATTACAGGATTATTTTGAACAGTCTTTGAATAACTTGTTTTCTGACTGTCTTGTTGCTATAACCTCACGCTGCCCCTGATGTATTGTCTTTGGTTGGGAATTAGATACCTGCATGCAACTGCAAACATCACCTGCAGAACGTGAAAAAGAAAATCTCAAATGTATTTGTAGAGCGGCTGCCCTATATATTAGATACAAAAAAGTGTACTTTGAGACATAATGTTGTGGAAGTTGTATTTTCTTCTTTCAATTATTTAAACCACTTGAGCTTGTCTCTCAAACTTAATAACACCATGAAAATCCCCTGCTGAAGTTACAGTTTATGATACCAGGTAGGCTGTATTTTATTTTCTATTTCCTAAATTATTATTTGTCAGCAAGTGCTCTAGATTGCTTTTCTGTAATTGCCTTCCATGTGATAGATGCACCAAGATGTTTCATCTCTTAGACTCTTGGTTATGGACAGCCCTTTAAAAAAGAAATCTCTCTCATTCTGGTTATTGCTGACTTCAGAAGGGGTGTGTTATTTTTCTCTTTCCTATGTCAATGCTTAGAAAGTGCTTAGATGTAGGTAAAGCACTTATTTACCTAAATCCCATGTAAAATCAACGGGAAACAGAATTTTTTTAATAAAATACTTTTTTCTTTTAGGAATATAAAACATAATTAAGACTTTTCATTGAAACGTTCATGTTGATGTTGTTGGTCCAAAATTATCAGTCCAAATATTTTGCCTGCTTCTAATATGAGTATTGGCAATTATGAATTCTGACTTGAACATGTAGACAATAATATAGGTTTGACTTTTATTGATATTAGAAAACAATTGCCACAATGAATTAATGAAAATGTCTTAATGTTAAGATGTAGCTCTTGGTAAATCTGGCTTTGTGTAAGAGATTCATAAGGTTAAATCTGTTTAATTACACAAAGCCAAGAGATAACTAGTGGCAAAAATAGGTAGTACCTCAACAATAAAGGCAGTAATGTAGGAGGAACACACGGCTTAATGATTTCAGAAGAGAAAAATATTGCATCTTTTTTATAGTTGAGGCAACTAATCCAGTTAACAAGCTGCTGGAGTGAGCTGAATTCTCCAAGCACTGAAGGAAGATTTTTACGTATTTTTGTTCAAAAGCAGGTGCTACAGTTATGAGTGGGACTTGGTGTTGTGCCAAAGGGTTTAGGCTGGATTGTGAGGACTGGTCTGTTACTTCTGCCCAAGTTGTGCTTTGGGCTTTTAGCCTTTTTGTAAATTTTGGCTGAAGTGTGTCTTTGAATTATGACTGGACAAGATGGCACCTTTCACTTAAATCACTTGATTTTGGCTTGTTATCAGAGAGATCCTAATGATGCCAAAGCTGAATTTATGAGGTAGGTTGGACATTGTATTCCTTGCAGCCTAAAACATGATTTTGTGTCAGTAGAGTGGAGAAATTGTTCCTGATTGTAATTGAAATGTTTTCAGAACAAGCAGAGAAGAGCTGATTTGTGACTTAAGGAGATGTTTCCAAAATCTATTGAAGAGCAGCTAGAAAACAGCCAGCTAGTTACAAGGAAAGGAATGATCTAAGAAGGGAGAGTAGGTTGTTGGCTCTAATCAGTCGGCCTAAACACACCATAGGTAGACCCACAACGATAATTTATTTGGATCCATTGCTCTGAAAATCAACAGTAAAGCACAGAAAGCCGTGCAGTGCTGTGATGCAGCTTGGGATGGATATGGGAAGAAATCCTGTTGCAAACTTAAGTGCATTTACCCTTATATGGCCCATCTTGCAGCGAGACTCTTGTGAAACCTGGAAGTTCCTCAGCCAGACCAAAGCTACAAGAAAACTGGGATGTGCTGCTCTCTAATTTCAGTCTTGGCCAAAGCTTCCTTGTGCGGAGATAACAAAACATGTTAATAACATAATTCAAGAGAATGTGAAAACTCTCTGAGGGTTACAGTTTTGGAAGTCAGACTAAGCAGGAAGAATGCACAAAACATGGTTTAGACCCTGCTGAATGGGAGGTCCAGCAGCACAGTTGCTTCCTCTCAAGCGTCAGAGGTATGTGTTTTGGTTTCAAGGACATGAAATTCATCCTCTGGCAACCTGTGTGGTATGGACCACTGTAAATCCCTCTCCAAACTTGCATTTGGAAAGAAGTGCTGGAGTCTGTCTATAAAGGCTAACATTCTGTTTTCCCCAGTGATAAATTACCGTAACATTTGATAAACACAGTATGCCATAAGAGGGTATATCAGCCACTGTTATCAAAAGTTAATTTTCTAGACTAAATATTCATTTGGATCATTAGAGCTATTAATTCCTGTGTCGGGTTTTAAGGAGCTGGCTGTGCCTGAGTGCTAGAAGGAGCCTGAAAAGAATCATATCCTGTCAAGATAAATGATTGAACTGTTCAATGAACTCTTTGACTGGCATTGGTTCCAGTCATGCCAGCTGAAGCTCAATTCCTCTTTGTCTGTGTGGTCTTGTTTTCACCTTGCCTGTGGGGTGAAAGGGGTTTGATGTGACCCCCTCGCAGACGGAGGCATGAGCCTAACCTCTATTTACACCCTGTCATAATGGGGAGCTGGCAAACACGGCTGCTTGCTGCTGCTCTCCTCATCTCCCCCACTTTTTTTTTTTTTTTTGTCAAATAGTTAGAAGTTATGCATTCTAATAATAATCTAATTAGCATAGTGGTCTTATAACATCTTGTTTATGTTGTCTACTCTGTTTTGAACAAAAGGAAGCAGAGAAAATATGCTCTTTTGTATAGCTTAAGTACTGCCTTAGGGACTGCATATGATGTGGAGCAGTAAGGTAACTGGATAATGCATGTAGAATTTTGTCCTTTTGAATTTAAAATTTGAGACGTGAGCTAATTCCATAGTGTACAAAGCCTGAGGCTCATATTCTGATTTGAAAGGTGGTGTATGACACTTGATACCTGATTTATTTTTTGGCCTTCAGCAAACCTTCTCCCAGTAAGTTGAGTTTGTTGATAGCGCTGTATGTTTGCACTGACTCTAAACTCATTTATTTCCTATAACAGTAAAACTGTTGTTCAGCCCTTTTTCTTTATGGCCAGACTTTCTGTGTCACCTACTGCCTCCTGCTTCCTCCCTCCCTTTCTCTCTGGTTCACTGATTGGTTCTTGGGCCAGACCTGGAATGTCAAAGCAGCCAAGTACCTCAAGATCTCCCTATCCCATGCTCTGACTGACTGCCCTGGAGCACCAGGAATCCCACAGAGTTCAATGGAAACTTGTGTGTCCCCTGGAAAATAGAAGGGAAAAAAGACTTGCTGGGGATTCTACTGGAAAATAACTGTGGATTTCAGGATTTTCAGGTGAAGTGAAACACTACAGGTCCACTTGAATATGTCATTGTATTATTGTGGTGCAAGGCCCTATTTTACTCTACAGTGACTGCCTCCTGACAGTGATTTATCACCATAGGGTGTAACAAGTTTGTGAGCTACAGCAGTGACTGATAGCTCCCCTAGAATACACAAAAGGAAAAAAAGAAGCCTGATTCATAACTACAGAGGAAAGAGGTGATTCTAAAAAGAAAGAAAGGAAGGAAGTATGCTCTGACGGAGCTCCTTTGCATTTTGAGGGATCATTTCTATCTCTCCATTATAAATAAAACAACAATATTTCTACCATTCTTTTATCACCACATTAAAGGGAAACAAGATGTAAATGAGATGGTACAATGTGTGGAGACAGCTCGAAACCTATTGCATAATATACAAATACAATGTTTGAAAATAAAAAGAGTCCTTTTGTAAATAATGGAAAGAGAAAATAAAATATATTTTTAATCTATTCAATCTACAAATTAGATTGTTTTGATTGTAAATCCTGATGTGAGAAAAGAGAGCAGGGACAAGCTGCATTTGTTCCTCTTGAGCAATTATACAGGTGTCCTTATCAGAAGGGAGATCTAGTGACAATTGAGTCAAAGTGCTGCTGTTACTGTAAGCAGGTTGAAGAAAGCCCCTAAATTTTTGGGCTGTGGAGAAGCCACTAAAGCAAATTGGCTGAAAGGATAAAAACCACTGTCCTCTCAATGCTGCTGGAAATGGAGGGCATGTGTGGGAGAAATCTTTGGTAACGCTCACAGGGAGCCTTAGCAAGTCCTTCCCAGCATGCCTAATCCCCGCCCTCCAGGTTCAGGAGATGGGCAGTGATTTAGATGATCATGTGTTTGACCGCTGAGACCAGCAGAAGGTCTGTCTTCATAGCTCTCCTTACAATCTAACACCTTGGAGAGGAAAACTTCTACTTTTCTGCCTCGTCTTCCTTTGTCCTGTTTGTATTAACCCTGGAAGGTAAAAATATGCAAATTAGTTTATGGATTTTAATCCTGTTTCAGACCTGCTGCCATGTAAACTAGTAAAGCGTTGCCTGCTCTGTAACACTTCACTTTTTGGATCCAAAGATTGGTTCTGCTACCGTGTGCCATTAGTGAGAGTGAGAGTGGGAAAGAGGCACTTCTGCTGTGCCAAAATTGTACTGTACTACTGGTCCTGAGTGACTCATATGTGCTACGAGTGACACCTGAAGTCAGCTGTAGATGGGTGCCCTTGTAGCAGACCTGTTTAGATACCTCCAGAAAATGTTCTTTCTTCCTTCCTGTGAGATGATACCTAGCTACAGCAAAAACCGGTTCTAGGAAAGAACAAATTCTTGAAGCTGCATATTTCAACATCGTCTAGATGAAATTTCTATTTTTCTGCTTTGGCACAATTGAGATTATGAAAAGAAAACATTTCAGCTGAACTTCCCCTTCCTTCTCTCCCCGTGGCTATTGATTGCAAATCTTTTCAGGATTTTGGCTTTTTGTTCCATTGAGAAGAAGAAGGGTTTGGATCCTCAGATAAGCAGTGGGGAGGAAGACTGCCCAGCTTGGCTCTCACACCCCGTGCTGTGGTTGTAAGTGTTCCAGTGTGATACCCTGGCCACCTTCTGGTCCCTGAGTGGGGCTTCAGCAGGTAGCAGCAGCTCGTGGCAGAGAAGTTGCATGCTAAAGCCCTCTCCCACAGCAGCTTTGTATGCACAGCAAAACCTTTTCACTTGTGCTTTCCTCAGTGGCTTGGGGTTTGTCCCCTATGTTGCGATGAGCTTCGTGCTTCCAGGGGCTGCTTGGTTTTGGAGTAAGCCGTGAACTTAGAGCACCAATTGCATTAAATGCTTTCACGCCAGCATATTTCCATTGTGGCTGCCATTATAGTTGTGTAATGTTTCTTCTCTCTCTTCTTTCATGGCTTTCTTTGCCTTGACAGGCTCAGTCAGATTCCCTCATTCACAGCTGCTAATGTGAGGGCTGAATAGAATAAATCTATACAATGATGCCTTTGGAAAAGGGGGGAGGAGTATGGTGGAAGGAAAGCGGTCTCAAAAAATAATTTCTACTTAATAAGTGCGATTTCAATGGACAATTTCAGTTAGTTTGTCCCACGCAAGATGCTTGTGGTATGAGTAGTAACAGGGCCTCAAATCCAAAAGTCTTAATGCCCCTCTGTTCCTTTTTCCCTCAACTTAAAAGTCACCCAAGTGAAGAAATAGACAATGCACAGATTACTTTATTTGGCTTCACAGGTTTGCCAGGAGAGGAAAATGCTGCCAAGCTCCTCAAGACAAGCTATGCTGGGTGCTTGCCCTTGTGCCAGTGCGAAGACAAAAAAAAATCAGGAGCCTTGAAAAGAAGCTGGTGCAGCACATGGCTCTTTCCCACTCCTCACAAATGATGGCTGTTGTGCTCGTTAACCTCTTCTGGGGCTCAGTCAGTTCACGCTGTGCAGCAGCAGAGAGCTGAATGAAATGAAAGGCTCCCAGGACCCATAGAAACGCCATAACTCCTTCATTCCCAACACACACGCACAGGCTGCCTTCCTCCTCCTGGAATACCGAGCGCCTCTCGTCAAACCCTTAATAAGTCAGTCCTGGCTCCATGTGGCGGTGGCAGCTCAGATTCCAGCACAGGCGCGTGGGGCCAAGCCCGGCTCCTGGTTTACCCCACAGCTTTGGCAGGACACCTCAGGCTCGTGCTTGGCTTTGCTCTGCCCACACGCTCCAGTGAGTCTGACTGAGGCTTCTGCAGACGTGGGTTCAGCCTAGTTAAACCATCCCTGTCTCTGTGCAAAGCCTGGTCCTGCTCAGTTCCCTGGCAGGGATCTAAAAGGAGACACGTAATGAGCTTTTAGCTTATAAGGTCATTAAATAACTCCGTAACATCCCTCATAATTTTTTTTTTTTTTTTTTTTTCCGAGTGGCTACGGTTCTGATAAATGAAAGAGAATCTCTTCTTTGTGCTCATAAATGAACAAAGGGGACTGTACAGGCTGATCCGAGGCCCACAGAAATGAAAGGAAAACCAAAGACTTCAAGGCGCTTCAAATGTAGGCTCTTCTAAGTAGTAGCCTTTGATTTTAAGGATTTTTATCTCAAACTGAAGAGGACAAAGCTACCATTTAAAGGGAGCTATGAGCAGTTAAAGGCCATGATAAACTCCCATCTGAGTCTCTGTGTCACAAACAGACTAAGATATGAGCTCCGATATTTGAAACAGAAGGGAAGACAATTTGAAACAAAGCATATAGCTAATTAGGAGAAACTCAGAAAACATCACAAGGAAAAAAATAGCTGTGGCAATTTGAATGATACAGGGAAACACATTGTACCACAACTGAATGTTTTCCTTTAGCATTTTTCACCTGAATTTATGTATCAAAGGGCAAAGTACGCAGGAAAAAAAAAAAAAAAAAAAGAGGAAGAAAATACCCTTGTGGCAAAACTTATAATAAAATAAGTGATATACATTTAATAATGTAGTATTAATGTATTGCCTTTCACCCCAAACTACAATATTATCCAGTGCTTCTCAGACATCAGAGAGTGGAGGATGCGGTTCTGCTTTCCCTGTCTTGTGATTCTGTTGCCTTTCTGGATGAGGAGCTGTTGCTGGAATCACCCTTTTGCTTTTTTACCCACCCCAGGTCCAAATCACCATTGATTCACTGAATTCTGTGAGCTTTCGGAGTGTGCCCCTTCTGTTGAGTCAGTGAATGTCTTGTTTTGCTGTCAGAGGCTGAAGGATCTGTTCTCCTGATTCCTTGGTCAAGCTGAGAAAGCTTTCTAGGCTCACCATGCAGTGAAAAATAGCCAGATCAGTAGCTTATATAATAGCAATTTGAAAACAACATAAAAGTGGGTTTTTTTAAATAATTCTGTATATCTTTAAAGGAAATAGCATCAGAAATTTTACAGCTTGTCTGACTTAACCTTGGAGAGGAGCATGCAATTGAATTTATTTTTGTTTCATTTCAATTTAAATCCATGAATGTCTGCGTGCTGGTCTTCTGCTTGGTATGTAAAAACCAGAAAGCAAAATGGTATGAGTGTTTCTAAGGGATGAAAAGTGTGTGGTCTTCATTCAGATTTCAAACTGGTTTGACCCCATGTCATCCTATTGGCTTTACTTATTGTCCTGATTTATGTTAGCACAGACAAGAGCAGGATTAGATATAAATGTGGTAGTCCATTGTTTAGATGAAACATGTTTGTTTTCCATAGCAGCATTCAGATTATTTGACTAGAACTAAATAATTTGAATTTTTTTTTTTTTAGAAAAAAAAGGTGTCTAAACCCATCTGTATGCTCCTTTCATGCCAGATTCAGGATTAGAGATGGAAACATTAAAAAAACTCCATAGTCTAGATCATTAGCAAAACACTCTTAGACATATTTCGATCTTGTTTTTCATTAATTAACATACATGAAAAGATGAAGTTTTTGAATGAAATACAAATTTTATCATCTGCTAATGCTGAGATTATACTTTCAGTAAGATGTACCCAATTCACTGAAAAATTAATAAAAAAAAGTGCTGTCTGCCTTTTCATGTGCACCTAACTTACCAGAACATTGCACTGTTACTAAATTTCACCTGAAATTTAGTAATTTCTTGTATTGTATTCTTGTAATGAACAGCTTTTTAGAGACGAAAGTAATTAATTGCTTGCAAGCTGAACATCAAATAAGGCTGGCTCAACTTGGCTGATTTGGTTTTTTTTTGAGTTTTAATACAGTTAGGGAAAAGATATCTTCACTTGTGTACCACCCTATGGACACTGGGACTAGGTAGAGCCTGCTGGTGTAAAATATGGCCCTTATCGTAAAGCCTAATATGGCTTAAAAATAGACAGCAATATGAATAATATAGATCACATTTGTATTCTTAATTTGGGCTGGTGAAACTTGGTGAACAGCAACAGGGAATGGAGAACACTCAGGTGTACGTAGCACTGGCTGGCATGAAGAAGTGGAGAGAGCAAAGGAAGGAAATGGGGAAGAGGAGCTTTCCCAAGTAACAAGTGAGAGGACAAGAGGAAGCATCCTCAAGTTGCACCAAAAAGGTTTAGATTGAAAAAAATTCTTCATTGAAAGGCTTGTCTTCTTTGGAGAGGCTGCCCAGGGAAGTGGTGGAGTCGCTATCCCTGAAGGTATTTAAAAGCTGTGTAGATGTGGTGCTTAGGGTCATGGTTTCGTGGTGAACTTGGCAGTGCTTGGCATTTTTGGACTTGGCACACTTGGCAGTTTATTGTTTGACTCGATGATCCTAACGGTGTTTGCCAGCCCAAATGATTCTGTGGTTCTATATATTGCCCTGAGGCTATATTTTGTGACCTTCAGCTTGTGATGTAGTCCCAGGGAACAAAGCTTTGTGGAGCCTTCCTCTCAGACTGATGTGAGACAGTGATGAAAGAAAGTTATCTTCTTTGTGCTCTTTCCCATAAAATATAATTGGAGAAATTGAACATGATACTGTGTCGAAGATATGGCTTGTCAGAAAATTGTGCCTCTGCCTCTGGGATTTATACTTCTGTTCCTAATTTTGTGTAAGCTGTTTCAAAATGCCCCATCAAATTATGCTGGCAACATAAACATTGTGAAAAAGATGTAAGAGTTAAGAAACATTGCAATCGAATCACTTTCAGCAATCTCCTGCAGTATATACGTTATTTAATTGAAGAATGACTCGGGTTTGCAAAAGAAAAGCTTTTTAAGGACACTTGTAAATTGTTTGATCTTTTAGTCTTTTTTTGGTTAGTTGGGTCTCTGTGTGGATGTTTTTCTCTTTTTTTTGGATTTTTTTTTTTTTTTCTTCCCCTGAAAGACTGGAAATAGAGACTTAATAAATAGGTGAACTAGAAGCCATGGACATATGAGGATTAGTGTGGCTAAACTGTGATGCATCAGTGTGAATGCTCCTCTGGACACGCAGTGGAGCTGCCTCTCAACCAGCTGCAGTGGTTACTACCACCGTGTAGCTGTGGCAGTGTGCTCTCAGCATGACAGAAGAAATGGTCATTTATCCAGATTCTTTGTGAACTTTGGAGCTTTCATTGTGTTTTGTGAGGCTGAGGCTTAGGTGATTTTAGTGCCTGAAGTAGCAAGTTAGCAACAAATTCCGTGGTGACCTGCAGCCACTGCCTGCAGGGTAAAGGCAGCCTCAGTGTCAACCACTGAACTTGAACTTCATGTTGATAAAGGAGTTACAGAGATGATTCCCTCTCTGGTTTAAGAATTGAATGTACAGGACAGCCTCTAGCTCAGAATGCCCATTACTGTAAGAGGAAAACATATGGATGTTCTGGTATTTTGGAGTCACTTGAGGAGGCAGTTTCTTGGGGGAAAAAAAAAAAAGATAGGTGTTACAAAGATTGTGTGCCTTAGCATTAGGGATCAGACTGACTAATACAGACCTTCTTCAGGCAGTGTTGTCCCCAAAAACCACAATGTGCCAGAAAGAAAAGCGATTAAGAAAATTGCAAATAAATGCTCTGCCAGTGGTGAAATTCTCTAAAGTATGTAAAGCCTTAAATGGGACACCACTTTGTGCTTGTGAGCAGTGTGTGCTTGTAAAAGAGGACTGCACAAGTCTCATTACTTCTCTAGGTGATAGCTAGCTCCATATTCTGGCATATTTCAGTAGTTTCAGTTCAATCTGGCAGGGCAGACTAGGTGTGAAACTGTGCTGAGGAATGTCACACTAAATCTGTACCAGAAACCAAAATGAACGGTGAAGCATTTTTGAGTGAGCTGAGGTTATACCTTTCATCATTGTGCAAGGCAAAGAATTTTTTGAGGGTTAGTTCGTGACTGCATCTCAGAGCTGAACACCTCACAATGTTGAACAATTCAGAAATAATGCCAAACAGCATAGCTAGACTTTGCCAATCCACAGAATTACCGTTTTCAGGATGAAATTTATATTAAAGCATCAACAGTTCCCTGAAACGTGGTTGTGGTGGATTTGCAGTCAGGATGTCAAGAAAGAAAAAGGCTGAGACATAAAGAGAGATCTTAATATCAGAGCCCCAAGAAGACAAGGCCTTGGTTTGTCCAGAGGCAGGAGTCTGGCTGATAAAACTAAAGCCATTAGGAAAGGTAGATGTTAAATCAGTTCTCCTTCTGATTGAAAGAAGATTGAAAATACCTGTTGAGTCTCCTTCCTTGCTGCATGATTCCCAAAACAATGTGGCAAGCAGTGTCTCTTATAAGAAGAGAATTACTGGGTTATGTGTGCTAATTAGGATTCTGATAGACATTGTCTATTGATTTGTCTAACAGCCTCCTGATTAACATTCATATTTCTCCATGAAGAAAGGCACTGAAAGATTGCTTGAGTCTCTTTTTCCTGCTGTCAGCAGGCTGAGCAAAGAGAGAAAACCATTGCTGTGGGTGCCCGCCTGGCTCCTGGGTTTGAATTTCCTGCTTGTGACAGCACAATGTGATTTTTTTTTTCCTTTGTCATGTTTACAAACATTTCCATTATCTGAGGAGTCAAGCACAATACTCATAGAAGGCTGCTGGTGATGAGTTATTAATCACAGGGCACTCTGACAGAAAGTTGCTCAAGGCATTGTCATGGGCAACAAAAAAAGCAAATCCAGCCTGCAGTTCTTAGAAAATGATGAATTCAAATACAAAGCAACTATTTATGAAGACAAATATTAGTGTAGATTTGCCTCTCACCAGCTTTGTTTTGATCATTGATACTGAAATGCAAAGATGCGTTCCTTAGCCTCTTAGGCAAAAGAGGTTGGGAGTTGTTTTTGGCAGTGCCACTTTAGAGGAACTCTTTGCCTTTAAATAAAAATTTCCCTTGCTGTCAGCTTATTTCTCTACAGGATTTTAAATCTCTCTTGTAGCCAAGAAAAAGTAAATGGGGTTTTGCTAGTTCATATGGCAATTGTAGCAATGCAGGGAAGAGCCATAACCTGTGCAATGAGCAGACAAAGAATAGGTGGAGGATACTTTAGAGCAGATAATGATGCACAAACGAGGAGTAAGGTTAAAAAAAACAAGTTAATGGAAGAGACAAAGACTCTGAAATTAAACCCTAGATAAACTGTGCTAAAAACCCAAACCTGCAAGTACAAATATCTCAATTATCTTCTATTTGTGAAAGATGCAGCGTGCAGTCACGTTTTCCATTTTTACTTTGTCTTTCTTGAAAAGGCTACTGCTATTTTCCCCACTACCATTGATCAATGCAATGGAAAGCCTGTTTTCAAATAAGATCATTTATTAGAGGATAAAAAAAATGAAAGTCAGCTAATGAAGCATTGGCTCTCTTACTGAGTGGGTGACCACGGGAGGTAGGAGAACATGAAAAAACAAGAGGCCATGCTAATAGACTGCAGTAACAAGGTAACTCTTATGTATTTAGCTGTCTCGGAGATGGTTTTAACAAGATGTATCATAAAGGGGAAAAAAGCTGTTTATTGGTAAAGGTCAGTGTGTATTTGCTATCCTAGTTTTGCTCTGCACCCAGGATGAAATGACTGTACACACAAGTCACTACAACCCATGCCAGGCTCTTGAACTGAAGTGCTGTGATTCAAGAGACACAGAAAAAGAGCTTCTAGCTTCCTTTAGCATGCCCGTGCAGGCCTTCAGAGCTGGTGTGTCAACATGTAGACCTCTGATTGCAATTTCACCTATGCTCTCACCTGCCTTTATATTCCTTCTCTGCAAATGGAGGGCAGATGGTACTTGACCTTTGCTTTAAAGTAGGCAGACCTCATCCTCTCTATACAGATCCTATACCTATAGTCATAGGTATAGATAATATGGGTATTCATAACATCTCTTTACTTCCAGCTCCTCTCTCCCCAGCAGTAGCTGTGATTTTTAAAGCAGCTGAGAAATATAGGAGTCCTAAATCTCAGAGAAATACCTGAAATTTGCATTTCTTAAAATGCTTTTGTTGATTTTAAAATGGGACATAGGCCATACTAAACTTGCTTATATCAGCTCTATCCTTACATCTCCAGAGATTATTTTCACAGGCATTGTAGACCAGCTGGGCTCCCTTTACACCTCTTCTCACAGAAAAAGACACTGTCAAGTGAATCCGCAGAGTTCTGGGGCACACTGAGCGTTATGATTTGATACATCAAAACATTGGTGTTGCAGTCGCATCCATTGTCTCTCTCTCTCACACACAAGCTATATTGAATTTGGGTTGTATGTTCTCACCCAAAAAAATGAGTTAAGACATATATTGAAAAAAACTGAGGGACTGGCTGGCAGTATGAAACTTCAGACCCACATTGCAAATACAGTGCACTTGTCAGTTGACAATAAATCATCTCATTGTCATGTAACAGACAGTATGGATCATGTTAGTCTACATAAACATCCAATTTGCCTACTTGTAATGAAAATACTGTTCTCTGGGAATGCTGCTGCAGTGTTTTACATGCTTTCTTGCTCACATGCACATGTTATATGAAAGGATGCTGTTTTCATAACTGAAAAATATCCCTGGAGAATAGGCAATTTTATTAAAAGTGTGTCTCCTGCTGACAGTTCACATATTTTGACAACCTCTTGGAAAGCAGCAATCATCAACTTGAGGCCACGCTGTGTATGGCCTCAGTGATGCATGGCAGGAGCACAGGGACCCAGCTCCGCATCCCGCCCGTGCTCAGCCCCGGTGTGCTGGAGTGGAATTCCAAGTGCAGCTCTGCATTCATTACCACCTAATTATCTGCCTCAACGTCTTTCAAAGTCATTTTTCCTCATGGCTAAACTCAGTCCAAATATTTTGATTTACCTGTGCTGGCAGATTTTCATATGTGAGAGTTTCATCTCAGTTTGAGTGCTCATGGCTCCAGTCAGAGCAGAGGTACCACTGATTGAAGTCGCTCGGGGACACAAGGCTGCTCTGCTTTCTCCTTGCCAACCACAGGTAATTTTGCAAAAAGAGGAACAAATTCCAGGCTCCCCTCTACATATCCTAGTACCGTTTGAACCGTCACACACATAAAATTAATAATCCTTTTTTTCCCCAAAAGAATTAATTATAGAGAATCCTTGACCACAGAGTAAAGGCAGTAAGAGAGTGACAGCACAGATGCATCACAAGGAACAGTAAGTTAGCTTCTACATGGACAAGCTGCTATCTTTCCAGTGCTTAATTTTTAGAAATTAAACTGTTAAAAGAAGGCCTTTGGTATTATGTTCTTTACATATTACTTAGAGGTGGGCCCTTTGAATGCAAATGAGAATAAACACCATAATATTTTTGGTATTAAATGGGGCCCTGAATTCTAATTTAGTATAAACAATGAAACTCCTGATAAAGGTGAATAAGTCTCTACATTTTCAGAAGGAAATATGGGATGATTCCTGTTTTGTAGCTGGTGTTATCAGCAGGATGTCCTGTTGAGCCTGGTGACAGGACAAGAGACTGTGTATACAAACTGAGGCACATGAAGTTCCATCTGAACACAAGGAGGTACTTTTTGTTGTTGTTGTTGGGGAGTTACCCAAGAGAGGCTGTGCAGTTTCTGTCTGTGAAGATACTCAAACCCCATCTGGACGCATTGCTGAGCAACCTGCTCAAGCAGGAGATTGGACCAGGTGATTGGACCAGGTGATCTCAAAAGGTCCCTTCCAGTTTTAACTTGGGAATTCTGTGATGACTTATGGTTTAAACAGTGAATCTTTGTTTATGTTATCTAATGCAGATCACGTTCATTCCATACAATGCTGGTTTTCCTCAAGGTGCCGTGGTTTGCTAACTTACACGCAGAAATGTTCATGTTCTTCCCCATGTGCAGGCTAGGTCTTGATGTTCTGAATTCCAAGGTTCAGACTGAAAAAATCGTTCTGGATATCACGTTCTAGCGGATGGAGTCTTCTAATTGCCTTAGTGAATCTGTGCATAAGAGAGTGAAGAAATAATTGAAACCCTTTGTTCATATAAACTAGGATGTTTCTTTAATTTTCTTGTTCTGATACTTTGCATCTTGAAATGTAGGCAATTAATTGAAATATTCTTTCTGGGAAAAAAATGGGAAAACAAGCTAGCACTGGAGATACAAATGAGTTGCTCAACAGTTTGGCTAACAAGACTGCAAAATTGTACTTTATACAACATCATAAGATGTGTGCTTTACCTTTCTTTCTCAGTATTAGTTATCCATCTATTGATTTTAGCTTTCCTATAAGTGATTCTTTCAGTTTCTTCCATATTTATTTATAATTGATGCAGTAACCTTTTGTTGGCTTAGAAATATACACTTTCAAATTCAAGTTAAATCTGGAATTCAAAAATTCCATACACCTTCTGTGAGGATTGCTCTGAACTACGTAGTAGGTAAAAGAATCATAATATCCTGAAGAGAAAAAAAATATCCCATCTTTAAGAGTCTGGTTTCTTCTTATTGATTCATGCAAGCGGTGATGTCTATTAGTTGGGACACCTAAAATCATTTACTGCTTGTCAATAGAAAATTTACTTGCTCTGTGTAAGAGGAGGTATTTCTAAACCAAAATTGTTGCTTATGCCTGCTTGGTTATATCTTTGCAAGGCATGACAATATCCAAATAGATTTTGTAATGAATGTTGCTTCTTGGTTTTCGTCTGAGGAATCTGCTCCCTGAGGAGTGATTTATAGAGAGGATAACTCTGCAGGGTGGAGAGTTTAACTTGGCTTCTCTTGCACTCCTGTTTATAAATCCCTCATTGCTGCCTGGACCGCCTATTTGGGGCTAGAAAAGTTAAAAAAATGGCTAATGAGAATCTCAGCAGACTGCCAAGATTTGCCAAGGGTTGTGACAATTTGTTTATTAGGCAGTAGAGTGTGATGTTGTCCTAAAATCCTGGTGTTGTTGACTTAGAAGTGTAACTCCACGTGGATCCTCGGCGATTCCAATGGATGAAGAATCTCAGCCTGCTTTTTGGAGAAACTGCTTCACAGCTGAGGTTTGAAACCAAATGCCCAAATGTGATCACTGTGAGCATTGGGGCTGGCTGTGACACAGCTGTAAAACATGGAGAGCAGGCACTGCTCTGGCAGCAGTGCAGAGGGTAAAGCAGATGCAAGGTCTCTCGAGAGGATGATGTGTGTGGGAGCGTGTAGGTGCAAACATGCACAAATGCATGTACGTGAATCTCTGGCCCAGTGGGTGATACTGCTCCCTGGGGTCCCGGGAGCTGTAATTTATCTGCTTATTAAGTGGGTGTTATTTAATATCAAACATAACCAAAATGATCCAAAATCAAATAATTCTGGATCCCGTGCACAGACTCAACACCTTGTTTGCATTCATCGCTGTACAACATCTGAGGGTTTCTCGTTTTTATCCCCCCTTACATTCAACCTACGGAAATGCCCTGAATTTGCGGTGGCATTAAAACAACTTAACAAAATATTAGCACTATTTCAACAACTGCTTCCACAGCAAATTTTCTTCTGGGGGTTTGGGGAATTTAAGAGCACTGGGCCTTGTTTTCTTTCTGTGACTGCGGCAGCAAAGTGCCTGGCTTTGTGGGGACCCCTGGGCTGCCCTTTTTTCCCCTGGGTGTCCATTGTGGCAGACTCATTCATGCATCCCTAAATCCAGCGCGTGCAGCAAAATGCCGACTTCCAGGGGCAGGAAGGGCTTTCCTGAAACCGCCCCGCTGGCTAGAAATGCCGCATTTGTTTTATGTCCTCCTCTGGAAACAGTGGAGCCCTCTCGGGTGAGCTACCCCGGGTGAGCCTCCCCCAGTCCCTGCCCCAGCACGGGGGACAGCCCCTGGCTGGGCCCCCAGCCCCCTTAATCCCCCCGCCCGCGTTGCCTGGCCAACAGGCCAGACAAGCAGGTGATGCATTGACAGGGAGCAGATGGTCTCCCGCCGAGGTAAGCGGGGCTCGACAATGAAACCATATTGATCATATTGCTCCTTTTATCTCCTCTGGCTTCAACTTCGGTCTGGAGGTTTCTCTGCTAATAACACTGCTCCCCCGCTGCCCCGGCATCGCGGCCTGCTATCGCTTCTGGGGAGAGAGGAGTGCAGGCTTTCTCCCTGCCCACCCAGCTCCGGCTCTGTTTGCTCTCCTGCTGAAATCCTGCTGCAAGGAGGGAGGACCAAAGGTGTCCATCACTCCTCTACTCCCCAAAACCCTTTAACTTTGCCTGCCCTGTACCCCTGTCTCTCCTGCCCTCTTTCCCATTCAGCACAGGGGTGAGGATTCTGTGGCACCCCTCTGCCCCAGCCTCACCCACTGACCACAACATCCCTCACTGCCTCTCTTCCTCTTCCTTGTGCCCCCTTAACCTTGTTTATGTGCATGTGTGTAGAAAACAGGCTGAGGAGATGACTAATTTGCTCCCTGCCCTGCAGGGGAGAGCTCCAGGGACACCCTCTCCATTTGCTGTCTTCTCCTGTACTGTGCCTGTGGCCACAGCTCCTTCAGTCTGCTCAAACGTGTTGAAATGGAAGAAGAAGCTGATGCCTTTCACTCCCTGCCCCTGTTGCTTCCTCTCCTTGCCTGCACGCCCTTCTTCAGCAGACAAACAGCCAGAAACGTCCTGTCTCTCTTGGCGCTCAGGTCTTGCCCTTTCTCCTTCAGCGTGCGGTGCCAGGAGCACGAGAAGGAGCCCTGGCGCTCACATCTTGCTGCTTCCATCATGTGCCCCCCCTCAGACGGTGGTGTACAGATAAATAAGAGAGAGAATCCAGGCCCTCCGCCTGCCTCCCCCCTCACTTCCCTCCCTTTCAGCAGCCTCAGCCTCCATTCATTGCTGTGTGAAGATGCTAAACACCGAGGGCTTGAGCACTGTTAGCCGCTATTCAAAATTTTAATACTAGCTTCATAGCTGTCACATAAATTCATTGCCAACCACAGGCTTAGAATAGCAAGAGGGAACTTTAAAATAAAGAAGAAGAAGGAGCATGTAAGAGAAAAAAAAGAGAAATCTTAAGGGCAGTTTGCTATGGTATCTGCACTTTTTTGCAGGTGGTTTTTGAAACTATAACTACTGTAACTCCACACAGTGTTCTCTAAAGTAGCTGTCACATTGTGTTGGTTTTTCTTTTTAAATCTATTATGCCAGCACACACACATTTTTTTTTACAGTAGATAAAAATGCTTATAAAGGCTTCACCACTCCCTTTTTTTAAAAAAAAAAAAAAAAAAAAAGGAAAAAGAAAGAAAAGCAAAGAAAGAAGCTTGTGAATGAATGTAAAACAATACAGGGTCACAAAGCTGTCGCAACCAATGTCATAGTGGTGCTACTGGGCAGGCTTACAGAGGACTTCTTGTTCCTTGATTTTTATGGTGATCGGTAGAACGCATGTAGCACTTTGCGAACAGGTTCAGGACAAGTGGCAAAGAAAGGGCTCCTCACAATAAACTCCTTTTTACAGCATTGGGAGCATTATGCCTGCAAACACCTGTAGTTTTCAAAGAGGGAGCTGTAAAGGACACAAACAACAAAAAAATATATATAAATAGCGAGGCAAGACATTGTTTTCGAGTTACGCTGCCTCACACAATTGTGCACAATGGTAGGGTTTTTAACTCATCTGAGACTATGGAGTTTAGAAAAGCCCCAGAAATATTATTGAATACAAATGCCAGAATTTAGAGGATGCTGAGCTTGGGAAACAGAGAAATGAGATGAAAAGGGAAATGGAAAGGTCAGCCTAGTGATCTGGCAGGATATCAATACTGCTCTGTGACGGTCCTGCAGGAACTAAGAGTCTGTTATTCCTTCTGAAGCATGTCCCTGGAATGGCCACCAAGTCCCTGTGGCTTGGGAAACAAGGGCCTGCCCTGATGTCCAAGGAGCATCCTTACATATGCCACCCAGCCCAAGGGCTCAGCATTACAGTCCAGATTTTCTTGTCTAGGTACTAGACACTAGTTAAATATGACTGTTTTAGGCTGTTAAAAAGACATTTATCTTCCTCTTCAATGTTGGAATAAACTAACAAAATATCATTAAGAGGACATGTGAAAAAAGGCTTCTGGCTTCACTGACTTCAAGTTGGTGAAGGGGACATCTCTGCATCCCAAGTTTCCTCACTCCAGTAGGTGTACTGTGAGGCAGGTCCCCAGTACTTCTTGGGCTGAACACCCCCATTCATGTCAGAGTAGGCAGCTATTTTCTTTCAAAACCTGTAACATCGGTCCTTATTAGCATCCAGGAGAGCTCTGCCCAGAGAGAAACCTCTTATCCCTCCAGAACAGCTAAAGTGGTTCATTAGTTCACAAAATTAAAATTTTGTGTGAAGCAAACTTTTCTGCATTGGAAAAAAATTAATATAACTTATTATGATTCTCTATGCCCTTCACCATGCCCCTTTTCTGTCCCCAGTTTTTCCTTTTGGTTTCTTTAGGACTCCTGCAGCCTTAAATTTACCAAAACCTTTTACTTTGACAAAGTTTTGAAAACCCAGCCTTCATTGTCTTGATTATTTCTGTTGCTAAGAACTTTGTTTTAAAAAAAAAAATACTCCTCAATTGCCTTTTATCAATTATAAATATAATTGTGCATGCAACTTGGTTGATTGAAATACGGTGTGCTTGAAGCACAGAAGATTGTTGTATGCTTCATTTGGAAAGTGATCTGATGTTTTGTTGAAGGAATTAATCAAAACCTCAGTGCCTTGAACTATCAGGTCTTGTTTCATTGGGGAGTCTCTGGACTCAAGCACAACTTTTAAAACTGGTACACATATGCCAGTGTTTGGTATTATTGATAGACATTTGCATTTCTGAAGGAGCCACAAAAATAAACTGATGCTTGGCATTTTAAGATCACTAGCCTGAGATCTGCAGCTCCTCTGTACAACTTTCCTGAAGATTGGAATAAGTTGGAAGCCACTATGGTAAGGGTTGATCTGAACAATATGATCTTTATCTTAATAAATAAAATAATCTTCTTTGTTCCCTAAACAGTTTGAATATGGTTGAGTAAAAAGGGAGCAGTTTTTTTCCTTTTTCTTTCTCTCTCTCTCTTTTTTTTTTTTTTTTTTAAGATGGTTTGAAGCTATTTGGTTATATCTAAGAACCCTGAAGGTACTTGCACAAGAAGAATTTAGTATGAGCATTGTAGAGCTGCAGTTTAATCTTACAGGGGTCCAGGTTATCCTGTTAAACCTACAGTTTTAAGTACTATAGTTGAAAACATTGTTTCTAGTGCAAAACTCCTAATTTTCTAGTAGCTGTCTTTTGTATTAAGATAACTGGAATAAATGGTTTCTTGCTCCTTAGATAGACGTTAACTGTAGCGTTAAATCAAAGGTCAATGAATTTTTCTGTTGACCTCGGTGAGCTTTGGCTCATTCAAAACTTCATTGAACTGGCTGCTCAGGGCCATATTACTCTGATTCTGGGAGCATTTACCGCTTTCATCAAGTCTAATCAGAACAGTAAGTGTTTCACATCTGGGAATTTCAAATCAAATGTACATCCCTGTGTTCCTGTCCTGGTGCAAGTTAGGTGTGCTTATCTTACAATCTGCACCTTTATTAATCACCCTGAGTTAAACAGCAATCTGTTACCTTTGGCTAAAGCATAACCAAAAATTTTTTTTTTAGGATAAACTTTGGGATATTTTGTGAAAACTTGATTCTGTCTTGGTGTGCTGGTGATAACACCATCACTCCTAGGCCTTAGCACAGAGCAGCAGAGAGGACAGGGGAGTTATTGCTGTTCCCAGTTTGTGTGGGCTTTGCCAGAACAGGGTTTTGAATAAGTGGCACTTTTCTCGCAAGTTTAAAGATATTACAGTGCCATGTGCACTCAGGCATTTTAGCACCTAAATTGTGTTACCAGCAGAACTGTGGTTCTCTAATACCTCTTGAAATGCTGATGTGCTTACCTGCCCTTTGTGATAATGGGCTTAAATAAGTTCAGTGTGACCACAGTGGTTTACTAGAAGGGGGATGTTTTGCCTGTAAGAACTTGAGACTGATAGCTTGATTGTGTGGGGTAGATCTGCTTTCTGTATGCTTCGTTAGTCGTTGCTTGAGCATCAACTGAGATTAAGATATTTTCTTCACCTTTGGATCTGTTCCAGACACTTTTTTGGATGTCTCTGGACTATTAATCTTTCAGAAGTCCAAAGAGATGTGTACTATGGCCTATTTTGGTAAACTTGAAGCTGATCAGACAATGAACCTCATATTCAAATGGTTATTGGCTAGGAGAATTACAACATAATTAATTATTGCAATTTATCACTTTGTAAATCGTTAGTCTGCAGCCTAATCCAGGAATTCTTTGCAGCTTTGTATAGTTCTGCTACTACCAATCAAGAATGAAACCATGAGGCCAAAACCTTTCAGGATTATCCATCTAAATACTTCCATATATAAATAATTACTGAAGTCAGAGGGACTAGTTAAAAATATAAAACTATGGAAATGGTTGCAACAGTGAATCTGTAATGTGCCTTTGTTCATTATAAATTGCTTGGTATGATTTGGTATATATACAAATACCTTCAGACGTGTATTTATCTTCTGTTCCAGCGCTGCCAACGTAGAACTTTCTTGACCAAAAAGCAAAGAATGAGTCAAGGTTTTTGAAAATGGCTCAATACTATAATTTGTACAGTCATTTAGTTTTGTAATGTCTGTAGTCATGTTTTTTTGCAGTTCTATTTGGCTCTGGGGAGTTTGCTGACTGTGGAAAGACTATTCTCTTTGAGATAAAGTCTTCCTGACACTCAGAATATTCTTTGACCTATATCCTCTATTTCTGCTTTCTCATAAGCACTCTCTTCCTTTTGTACATTGCTAGGAAACAGATTAAAAAGATAGCAGGCAGTGTGATTTTTCAGCTCTAACAGGGCCTTGAAGCATCATCAAATAAGATTATTACTTTGAGAAGGGCAAGAAGGGTGCTTGGCTCAGCAGCCTGACAGCTTCTACTGACTTGTTCTTAAAGGTGATCTCCTGGGCAAGAATTGTTATCAGTGAGATGAATATATCTGAGTAAGGAGTGCCGGAGTGGATGCTGTAGCATCATCCATGGCACAACTTTTAGATTCAACAGGGTTTCTCTAACAGGCTTTGTACGTTCACAGTAGTTTAACTTCCAAATTCTTCAAAATCTAACATTGCCACATCCCTGGTAACTGCAGTCATTGGTTTCTGCACTGTGGCAGCAGTCTGGTTGTGTGAAGTAAACTGAGGGACAGGATCCCAAGTTTCCTAATTGTTTCCTGACTGCACAGAGTAGGAAGCCTATGAAAGAGCTGGGATTGAATCTGCATCTGAGCAAAACAAACAGGACCCGTTCATTGTAAGCTGAAAGAGGCAGACTGGCTATAGTTTCTGGCTTTTGCATTATTGTCACCATACTAGGAACACCATGGCTGCTTCCTTCGTGCTGACAATTGAAAACTCCAATATTCCATACCTTAAAAATCTAGTGTTATAGTTTGTTGCATGGTTTTCCACTCATTCATGTTGCTCCTCAGTAACTTAGCAATGACCAGTCAAGATATGCACACACCATATTGTTTTACGTGTTTGACTAGAACACTGACAGATTAATAGGAAGGGTAAATAGCTCCGCACTCTGTGGTGGCTCAGTGTGGGCTGGCAGGATTGACTGCTGCCAGACTTTGTTGTATTTGCACAGAGGAAGCCGCAGCAAAAGCCTGCTGGGGCAAGGTGACGTGGGTCATGGGTATTTGTTTCTCATCTCTATAGAAAACAATTGTCCTCTCAATGGAAGACAGCTTTTGGAAACTCTGCAGTTCCACTAGTGGGCAAGCATTTGTACTTCCAGAGCGCTAAATAAAATGCACCTATGGAGTGGCAGATGTGTTAAGTGTCTGCAATACCCTGCATATCATGCAGGAGGGTTTGGGTTCGTACACTGATAAATTATTTGCATCTATTTCTTTGACTTGCTCAGTTTAGAAGAAAGAGAGTATTGCTCAGATTTTCATGGATTTTCTGGAAATTTCTTCTATGCTGAACACTTTTTTAAGACATCCGCCTAAGAAGAGCACGAGGGCTCCATTTGTCCCTGAGATAACTACTTCAGTTATTCCAAAAGATCACTATTTTAACAATTGCTAGAGCATCACCTCGGAAGCTAATCTGAGACTTCATCTTTACAGAAGTAGATATCATAAAAATTTACAGTGATACTGAGCTTTTAAAGTGGTCAAGACAAGCACGTAAAGTGCCCACGGCAATTTTAAGCCATAGTTTCTGAAATTCAGTCATGACCTTCCTCCTCTCCTGAGTTATCCTTGAGGATAAACTCTGTTTTGCCACATACTGCAAAGGTGCAGAGACTTCCTGCTGTGTCTGACCACCACAGAGTGTTGATTAAACAGTGTTAGGAGCTTTTCTGTGTCTAAAGGTTTGCGTGATGCTCACCCATGAGTTGTCCTGGTGTCTGGTTCCTAGACGTGGTTTTATTCTAGGTAGGGTAGTGGCTCCATGCAGTGTGTGAAGAATGTCAGCCTCATGCAGGGTAGGTATATGCCCAGTGGAAGATTGTTTTGTCTTACGTTCATGAAGTTCATTTCCTTGAGGAAAAAAACTCAAACAAAACCAAACCAATGAAAAACCCGTATGGCTTTAATTTAACATGTTTTTGATTTCACGAGACTCACTTAAAATAAACAGTGGTGGATAGAGAAACCATTCACTGCTTATGTATAATTCTCAACAATGTTGACAGGCCATAAGAAAATCAGTGTGGGAATCAACCCCCTATTGTTAAGATAATGTAAATACATGACAAAGTGCCTTAACTCCAAAATGGGAGGAAACTAACAATTCCTCTCCTTCCTTCCTGCAATCTGGTTTATCCTTTCTCTGCTCTGGGGTAACTATTTGCACTACAGGGAGGTGGCCATAATGTACTCTCACCCTGAAAGTGTGGTGGCATGAGCAGATTGCTGTGGGGTAGGGTGGGGTGCGATGTTGCAGAGCCTCAGACACTGCCTGGGGAGTTCCCCTGACCACGCAGTAAATACCACGGCACAAACTGCAAAAGCTTTTTTGCGTTGCTCACAGGATAAAAAATCCTGCATGGGGGCTGTGAACAGTAATACACCATATAGTCAAGCTCTAATTTGCCTCACTGCATTTGTTTTGTGTAGGTGTAATCTCATGAGGTGATATTTTACAGTAGCTTTGTTTAAATTACTACAGAGGATCTAAGGATCCAGACTAGGCCCCAGACTTTTTTTTTTTTCTCCTCAAGTAGAATATTTGAATAGGTTAATGGCCACAATAAACCTGTGGACAGTCCTGAACCACATCATGATGTGACAGTGATTAGTTGCTGCTGTTTGGTAATGGAGACAAGACTCTCTTTTTCCCTCATTTACAATGACCTTGCCAGCTGTCACTGCATCTTTTCAGCATATGTAGAGACACTGTGAGGCCGCCATGCAATGGAAGAGGGTTCTGGGTTTTGGCCATACTAAGTTTTATTGAAGCTTCAGATATTCTTGGACTATATATATGTATAGTTTTCATATTAACTATAGGTATGTAAAACTTCAGGCAGTACAGTCATGGAGAAATTAAATATTTCACTAGTTTAGAAATTAAATAGTCACTGCTCTGAACTTTATCTTTCAAGGTTGCTGGACTTGCAACAGATATATTCAATTTGTGTGATGTTAAAGGCACAAAATAACCACAACATAAAGAATCTTTACTTTTATGCCTTGTGTGCCAGACTGTGAAATCTGTAGAGTCAAAAGGAGAAGAAACAGATAAAAGAAATGTGAGTGTCAAATATGGAGACGCCTGGAATCCTTTCCTAATTATTCTGTGCTTCATGGCTTCATGCATTAGTATTCACAGAGGTCTTTACAGAGGCTTCCCATGAATTTGGGTTGCAATTTCATATTCCCTCTGAAGACTTCTGCTACTAGGGTTTGGTGCTGGCCCACAACACAAAGGGTGGTATTTTCATCCCACATATTCTAGAGTCTCAAATGGATCTGTTACAGCATGAATATGCCATGCAGAAACTGCTCTGGCCAACGCACTGGCTTAAGTTTGAGCAAAGAAGTTATTGCTGTGTCCTTAGAGCCCTAATAATTTCCTCCTGCAAAGCAGTTGGCTGTGAGGGTGAGGGAGTGAATAGATATATGTGGTAGTTGGAATGTGAACAAATATACAGGAGGTCTGAGCATGTAGGGAAATTTGGATTCTTAGAGAGATTATATCCTTCCTTCCTGGGGTGACTTTTAGCTGGCTGGATCTGTACAGCATGATTGAACAGATGCTTTCCATTAGTGTCCATCATCTTACTGATGGTTCTTCACCTAAATTATATATGGTAGGATTCATCAACAGCTGTACATTTAGCATTGGTAAAGAATGAAAGTTGTATCAAATGTTGCTGCTACAACTGTGTTTTCTTTACAGGGTGTCTGTTGAAAAGTTAAGTGTTTTTAATGGATTTCAGTTTTACCATTCGTTATTTCTGGAGAATACACCCTATTTTACATTTTTGAGGCATTGCTTCACTGGAGATATTGAAGCACAGTCTGAATGCAGTTCTGTGCCTTGTGCTCTAGGCTGACCCTACTCTTGAGCAGGGAGGTTGGACCAGATGACCCACAGTGATCCCTTCCAACCTTCCTCATTCTGTGTTTGTATTTACTGAAACAGATGACATCAACTGATGCTGTCAAAGATGTCACTGAGAGGCACCCAGACCCAAAAGACCCTAAATAAAATGGTGCGGGAAGGATTCCTCCTGGTTCATAGAAGTATGTTGCCATGCCGTACAATAAAAAAGGGAATAAGCAAGCACCAATTTACCTTCTTTAATGAACTCACAGCCAGCAACAGTGCAGGCAGCAATGAAGGGTAGAAAATGCTGCAGTACGCATGCACAATGGCTGCTTTCTGTTGTGTGTTTAATAATTTAAAGTCAATAAAATACCCTGATAGAAGCCAACTAGCTCTGTAAGTAACCAGACGTACATTGATTAGTTATGAGCAGGACTAAAACCACAATGTTAATTTAATTAATTTATTATTCATTTGCTGCTTTTGCCTGCTCCTTGCTAGGAAGAAAAGGAACGTGAAGTTGCTAATTTACTTTCCTTTCAAAGCATTTGCAGGAGCAGGGCATTCCACAGCATATTTCAGTACCACCCTCCAGGCTTACCTGAGTCCATATCAGAGGAGTTGCTGCGTGGCACAGGGGCTGAATTCTGACCCAGTCAGTGAGAAAGAGGTCACAGAAAAGAGTACGAGCCCAGGTGACGCAGGAATTAGCCCTGAACACCACCATGGCTTGGAAGTTTCAGAAGTGGGAAAGACATATCCCATTTGAAAACAACTCTGGTGTCTCCCAAATGTTATCAACGAGGTGGATGGTTAAACCCTCCAGGATTAGGTTCTGTGCCTTTGCTAATTTTACTGCCAGTGGTCCTTATTTCATGGTAGTAAAACCATGAAATAAGGGTCTAGAAGGGGAGTTCCCTTCAAATGTATGACAGAAAGACCTCTATAAAATGGATTACACTGAAATGGTTCAATAATTAAACCTGCAATTAATATACAGGTGAAATGCAGAATCCACAAGCAGAGTGGCTGTAGAAGTATAGAAGGAATTTGAGTAAATCTGCCAGATAAGAAAGCCTTGCAGAGAGGAGGACTGATCTCACTGCAGCATGAATTGTTTGGCAGCGTTATTGCTCTTCCGACCTTTTGGGAGATATATACATGAGCTCAGGTGGAAGCCTGTAGTTCTGGATCTCCAGCACAGCTCCTGAGCCTCCTGGCAGAAAGTGTGTCCCTTCTCATTCAGACTCTGAGCTTGCCCTCTTTCCTTGACTTACAGTGCTGCTGGCTTTGGGTTTCACATAAATAATCCTTGAGTCATTGCCCTGCCCTTTCTGTCAGTACGATGGTAAATGCTGTCAGCAAAACCACTTGTTACTGGAGCGCTGGTTCTTAAAAGGCTGTGACTAACCCCGCTCTTCTCCTGCAGAGCAAACATTATTGATAGTTTTCTGCCACAGCAGTTTGTATAAGTCCTGGAAGAAAGTCAAGATTTGTTAAAGAGGATGGGTTGCTCTCGTTGCCAGTTCAGGAGATATTTTTTTGGAACTTTTATTTCTTGCAGTATGCCCCTAAGCTGAGAAGGGGGACAAGCTGTTGCTTTGGAGGACCTGTTTGCTATCTACTGCCACTTATTGCTGCAAAGCTTTCCTGATCTGCAAGGAGCGGAGTGGAGAAACCCCTGTGGTTAGAGAGAAACTGCAGCCATGGGGACTGAGAACTGATTTGGGGCTTCTGCATGGAACTCATCCTGCTATTATTAACAGAAAATTTGTAAGCATGATATTGAAGCTCATTCAGGCTGAAATTTAATCAAAGCAAAATTGCAATTGGGAAGTCAATTAGTTTTGTGGTTTAGGTTTTTTTCCTTTCTTTTTGTAAAAATTTCTTGAGTATTCACACTGGTTTTGAGGTGGTTGGATTTTTTTTTCTGGTGTATGGTAATTTCTTTTTCTTTCAAATGCACACAGATAAACCACACAGCACCATTCAGAGTACTTATAAGGGCCATGATGTAAGATTTCTTTATTTGCTGTGCCATATTATCCCACTGGCCTTGCAATGAGCAGGAGGGGTCAGTTTTATGTGGCCATATTAGGGATCAGTGGCATTGTCTGGTGGCTGTGGAGACAGTAGTCAACTTATATGCTATCAAATTAGTTCCTGCAGAATTTAATTAAAGAGGTCTGTCTGCAGCGGCATTTTTTCTGAGTAGCGTTTTGGAAAACCCTTCCTTCACATAAAAATATCTTGCCTCTTGTGTATCTTTATTCCATTTTGGGTGTTCCTCAAAGCTTATGCTGCATTGAAAACCTGCATCATGTACAAATTTGCTATGTTTGTAGCAAACATTTTGAGTTCATTTAGGAGACAGAAATGCTGCTGAAAGCATCAATGTTTTTGTGAAACAACAGCTCTTGACAACTAGCAGCTTCTTTCAAAATCCAGACATTTTGCCCTTCAGACACTAATTTGTTTGCTTATTTGTTTTTCAAAATACCAGTTTGTTCCTTCAAGTACAGCTAAGTTTTGAAAAGACAGATGTGACTAGGGTTTCCCCTGAGCTCAAAATCCATTTTCTTTTTGAAGCGAGCAAGCAGAACTGCAGAATCCATTTTCTTATCGTGCTCCAGCTCTTCATTGGGAAGCAGGACCAAGGGCTCTGTATGAGTGAGAGCTGTGACACTGAGCTAGCTGTACTATTTTCTTCTACTAAATTTCCACATGGAGGGTGTTTGTGGCCCTCCAAGATCAGTTGCCTGAATACTGGACATGACGGGAGCCTGGTGCCTCACACGTCTGAGTCCTCCAGCTCCCTGCTGGTGGAAATGCATCACGTACGAAGGAAAAGTAAAACACAAAGAACAATTATAGATCTTTGACGGGTTTCTGATGCTGGAAAAACCCAATCAAAATTTCTCATCCGACTGTCCTGAAGAGAGGAAAAACACTTATCTTAAAGATTCATGATCTGAGAGCCCAATAGGATCCGCCGTTTCCATAGAGCCGGGCCCTAGATTTCCCTTTAATGTAATTAAGCCTGAAGATTTATGAATACAACAGGCCAGAACTTGATCCATGTTCATTTTCAATTACTGCAGTGAAAGGCCTCCATCCAGATGTCTCTATTTACAGCATTCACACAGGCAGGACCGGGGGCTGGGGGAGGAGGGACCGCAAATTGTCACACTTGTTAATTCTTCACTGAGGACACTCAGCAGAGGTCTTGGCTTTGACCCCGTGACAAAAGGCAGGGGTCTGCTGGAGCAAGTGCATCAATGATGAGGGGGCTGACCCGCCGACCTGCCAGGGTCACTCCCTCTGCTTTGTAGGTATTTGGGTAATAATGGGGGTTCATTCCTTATTTTTATTTCTGTTACAGTGCTGGGGCAGGGAAAGAAAGAGAGGAGCTCTGATGTGAAAGACAAACATACATAATGAGAGGATCAAGCTTCCCCTGGCAACAGTAACGACTATGAAATGCTACAGGGGAAATACACAGTACTTAGTGACCCACATAATCAGGCCTGTTTTAGCAGCATTGTTTTATTTTTCTTTTGAGCATTTCTTTTTTTTTTTTTCTCTCATGTTCCCAGATCCATATCTTAGTGCAACGAGCAATATTTGGACATGGCATCTTTTCTCCATCACCAGACCTAACCTGGTGCAAGGTAGGCTTTTCATCACACGTGTGGTGGCTGGTACAATATCAAGTGTTGTACTCTGCATTTTCGTTCCAGTTCCTCAAGGCTCTTGACAGACACATGCTAGATGTGTTTTCCCCGCTTTAAAAGTGCTTCAAGCAAAATAACTGAAGTGTCACTGTAAAAGAAAACCATACCTTTTAGCCATGTACACTGAGCTCAGGGCTTTGTTCATCTTCAACAAAGCTGGTGAAACATTGTGAATTCCTAAATATAGCAGTTTCTCTCTCATTTCTATTTTCACAACACGAGGAACAAGGCTGTGACAGGGCAATATTGTTTTCACTGAATTATAATTGCATGTCATAAATTAAAATAGCTTCATTAGAGCAAACCCCTTTATAAATTTTCCAAAAGGATAGATTATTTCTTGAAATGGCAGAAAGTGTTCCACTCCATTAGCATTTCAAAGAGATTTATTTCTTTTGCCTTCTGAAGCTGTACCTTTTTGACTTGCAGATAGGCTTAGAGGTTTTAAAGGGATTTGAACAAACTTTGCCAAATGTGAAATTATGAGCAAAACCAGAAGCCCGAAGCATCCTATCCACTTTCAAGCAGTGAATAAAAGCTGCATAAATACTGCCCAGGAATGGCTATTGTATAAAGCTATTTGGAAAAGAAAAGAAAAAAAGGAGGAACAAACACCTGATGCTATCAAACCCAACAAATTTTTATCATTTATTGAGATGAAATTGAGAAGTTCCTAAAAAAATAAAAATGAAAACAACCCAGGAAGAGTGGGTACCTATAATCCAAATTGCCACAGAAACATTGATTCATGTAGGCCTGAAAGGACCTTTTAGATCATGGAGTCCAGCCATTGTAAACTGTGTCTCTATTGTAATCAGTTGCCTACAGGGTTAAGAAGCTGAAAGTGATTTATGCTCAGCTATTGCCCACACCATGAGGTACATTGTAGCTTTAGGCTTAAGCTCTATTTTAGCTTTAGGCTCTCTTGTTTTTTAGCACAGATTTCACCTGGGACTTTGCTAAGCCTTGTGGCTCTAGGTTTCAGAGTAAGGTGTTTCTTGGATGAGGCTCCTTGTTGTCACAGGGGCTCTGCAGTCCTTCCTGATAGAACGATAATTTCAGTCTCCACACAGGGTGCACAGTTCTTGCCCATCTGTTTTGGGATAGAGTCCTCTTGTCATGTTCCTAGTGTCCCTGCCCCTGCAGTCATTCTGAGAAAAGCTGAGGAAAATGGCTACCTCATTTTAGGTTATCAGGGAGGATCTGCGGTTCAAAAGACTGATCAACCAAAGAGAAGAGCAGCTAAAAATATCTTGAATGAAGAAAATTCAAAATTTTTGCTGTTGTTTATGTCTAGGGTGAGAGGATAGGAGTTCTCAAAACTTCTGTTAAACTGATCCCAAACCATCATGGTAAAAAGGATGGGGAGGGGGTGGTAAGAAGGAGTGAGGGAAGCATCTTTCTTCTCATTAACCATGGGCTGATCACAACCAGTTTTTTCAGTTGCAATTTATAACTTTTTTCATAAGAAAGAGCCATTTTACTTCTGCATAGAAAGACAAGGATTTATTTTAGAAACTAATAAGTGAAGTTGAGGATATGTGGCCTACTCTCGCTGTACTCGCCTGTTCAGTTCTTTCTTCTCTTATGATCAGGAGAAAGGATCAGCCACTGATGGCAATGCTTTCCATAGTCTTAAATAACCTCTGACCGTGTCTTACAGAGCAATCTGTGCTGGCCTATGGCAAATTGGACCAACACAGAGCATTTTGGAAAACCCCACCTGCAATGGCCTGTGAATAACATTACAAGTGTAGAAAAATTGTTTTAAAGATACACGTATGGTTTCCGGGCTATCTTGCTCAGTTGGTGCTTGTATTCTGTTTTGTTCTACATGTCATCCTTAAAAAACTTTGTAAATTTTTGTTTAACGTAAGCACAGAAACTCATAATTTCAGTTGTTTCTGATTAAAGAACATTGACAAAAGATGACAAAAGAAACTGCTGGTTTGAATGAAAATTGTAATAGGAATATGTTGGAAAAGAAGGTAGATATATGTTATTTATAAGATTTGTCCTAGTAGGGAATACTTTAACTCCATATTATTTAATATCATTGTTGAACATGATTATATCTTGACTATAGGAAGTAAAAAGGACACAAAACTCACCTTCCTTCCCTTAGGGAGAAGAGATTTTCTCAAGCATTCAGCTGAGGCAGTGCAGCTCAAGCTCTGCTTTGATGGAGGAGGGATTTGAAGCCCACAGTGCAGACCCTGGCCATTAAATTGCATGGCATTGTTGAAGCAGCCCAGGGGCTGCTCTCTGCCCAGGACTCATTTGCGTTAATATCCAAACTGAAGTTTTATACCAGATTCTCACAGAAGGATGGCCCTGCTGAGGTTGATAGAAATGCGCTGGTTTAAATCAGTCATTACTTCTTCTTCTGGTCTCACATCCTAGGACTACAAAATATATATTCCAAAGATTGACAGTGAGAAAGTTGCATATTTCTTTATTAGCAGCTGAACGTGAACTATTACTGTAATGTAATTACAAGGAATAAATACTTTGTGGACTCTTATAATTTTCTTTTCATGGCGTATTAAGACATTTTAAACTTTTTTTTTGGTATTATTTACCTACTGTTTCAAAGGATTTATTCTGAAATATATTGCTCCTGTGTATTTGAATTTTAAATGCTGTAGAGCAGAACGTGGTTAGTTTTCTCTGCCTTGCCCTTGGTGGAATGGGTGGGAATTCTGCTGAGGCAGGAGTTTCAAGGTCACACGTGCTAAAGCAAGAAAATTTGAAAATCCAGCTTGTCATTTGGGTAAAACTTGGCAGGAAAAAAAAGTAGTGGGTGCTAGTTTGTGAATGCAGTTGTGGGTGACAGTGTAGCTGATAGGTGTGACATTACTTCTGGACTTGCACAGGTTTGATGATTAATGGAGTCTAGGAATTTGGATGCTTGAGGAGCTGTTCTCTCCCTCACACACAATTTACCTGGAAGAGGGCAGCGGTACAAACCTGCCAGCTCTTCAAAAGGGGGCACTGGTTCCTCTGCCTCCTTCCACAGGTGGCACTGGTATTTGGGACCTCTGTGGTAGTGCTCTGTCTCACCCATGCTCTTGTGGAGGGTTCTGGGTTTGACTTTGACTCTTTAGAGAAGGCTTTGGGGTAAAACCAGGAAAGGGATGGTGTTCCTGAAGTGGGAAAGGAAGCTTGCTCTCTGAGGATATACAATATAATTCTGGTGCCCTCACCAATATCCTTTTCTGCAGTAGAGATAGTTGTGATTGATTGCCAGTGTTCCCACATGTACCCAGAATTTACGCATGCGTTTAAACCTGGATTTATTTGCTTGGACATTGGGACTATTCTTGGTACAGATGGGTTTGCACGTGTCCTTTGCAGATTCAGACTCAAAGTTAATTGCATCTCTTCCTTACACAGTTAAATTTTCCACTTGGCAAAATGAACTGAGGTGATGTAAGCTGCTTTATTAATACGACATAACCCTCCCTTTCTCCCATCCTCTCTTGAATGCTGCTCCAGAGATGACTGAGTTTATCCCAGATAATCTCAGCAATGAGATCTAGTTGTTTTACTCTCCTTGGAAAGAGAGTGTAAAGGCCTGAGAGGTCTAAGAAATCAAGATTTACTGCCAGCATCTCTGACTAATGCTAGTATGGAGTTTTCTTTTCCAAGTGTTCCTATTTCTTTATGAACCACAAACATAAAGTATCTTGAACTTTCATACACTGGACAAGTTTGATCTATTCTTCCCCAAAATATTAGTTCAAGTCTTATTGTTATTTAACCTTTAAACAGCCAACCCTTATGCCTGTAATCACATTTATTTGCTTTCATCAGATCTCAGGAGTGTACATTCTTTTAGTTTATAATTTACATGATGAGCTCATACCCTTACTTAAAATACCTGTGAAAAACCACTTGGCTGCCACTGGCATTGAGTGGATAATAATCAGGTAAGCTTTTTTTCCCTCCTCCTGTACTGCCTCTCTCTGAAGATTGTGGGCATCATGTCTTGAGCCACAGTACAGAAGGTTAAGATACACTTCTGCAATCCTTTGAAGCACCAGCAAAACAAAAACATGTTTTGCTTTCTCATAGAAAATAGACCAAGCAATCTGCCATGTGAGGTATAAATTACTCCCTATTACAGGGAAGAGGAAAGATGTGTTATTTTCAGAGGGACAAGAAAAATCCTAAACTGACTGGTAGCTCAATATGGCTTCTTTGTCACTTGTTTCAGAAAAATATTTTGAAGCAAGTAATACCAAAGAACTCTATTTAAAACAGAGTGTGATGTAGGAGATGCTACTCACTTACTGTCTCTGTCTTCTGAAGGCCTAAAGGTTTACAAATATCCTAAAGATGATTGTAAACACTTTTAAAGTAGCCTCAAATTCAGTATCATAAAAACATTAAAAGTATTTAAACATCTACTGAACTGTACAGTGATATGAAAGACTGATCAGGCTTTCTTAGATTTTTTTTCTCACTGATGAGCTGTATTTGTTTGCTTATGTTTTTTTCAAAATGTGCTTTTTATTAAAAACACCCAATACAGTAGGTAGAACCAAAATTTCTGCTGTTAATCTAATATAATTGCCGTTGTGAGGATGGTTTTACCTTGTTCTCTGAATAGAGCCAGGAATCTATTGTCACACTAGTCTATTAGACTGCTCCTTTCAATATTCCATTGTTTCATGAAAGTAAGAGCTAGAAAATTAAAGTACTGAATTTCTAAATCCCCAGTGCAACTTCATTTTAAGTGAAATGCTGTTGTTCACTTGTATTTTGTTTTTCTCCTTGTGAGTTTGATAAATGAAACATTCGCCACACCAGTCAAAATTTCAAACAGCATATTTTGCTGTGAGGTTTCAGATGAAGTTTATTTGCTGCCTAGGTAACAAATCCAGATGTGGCAGTTGTCTGTGTATTTTACTGAATTATGTGGAACAAGCTTAGGACAAACACGGGAGACTGTACTCAGCTAAAGCATGTGCTGTGGTATCCCAGTTTGTGTTACTAGGGGAAACAAATATTGTATTCTTTTCATTTGGATTTGTCTGGAAGTGAAACCAGAAGCTTGGCATTTAGACATGAATAACTGCCTGTATGATTTCCATTATCTTTAGCTGAGCTAAGATTTTTTTACTTTAGAAAGCTTTTAATTGCTTTGCGTATTGATTAAAGCCTCATGACTATAGTGTTTCAACAGAGAAGAAAATTCAAGCAGAGGGAAGAACAGGACTGTTTGCTGCTACAGAAAACTATCAGTAGCTTGTGTCTTTTTATGTCTGATGACTTTAATCTTGAATCTGGTTTTCTAATTTTGAGTTACTTTTAAATGTATGTTCCTGAACAGCAAAGCTCATCTTGCAGCTGGAATTAATGCAGTTATCAATAATAATTTTACACATCAGTCCAGTACAGAGATTATCGTTCTTGGAACACCAACTTCATTTTCTAGAGAGCAATTCACCTGGCAAACAAAACCACTAATACTTTGCTGCTAGAGGGATTTACTGAGAAAAAACCCAGGGTACTGCAGTAACATATCTTTCTGCTCTGCACTCCTTAACATGGCAATGACCTGAGATTCAGTATCATGTACATTTAGAATGTATAAAAGTTATTTTCTCTATTTCTTGAGGGTGGAAACAAAGGTAATAGTCACACGACAAATACATTGTACTCCTAATGTATCTTGAACTGTACTGATTTCAGTGGGAGATTTTGCAGTTTTATTGCCAATTATTCTCCTGTCACTTGACCTCTCCTCAACCCAAAATGAATGTGACCCAGCAAGGGGGTAGAATCATTTCTCATCATTTTGGTGAATGGCTCAATTGCTAAGAGCAAAGAGGGGTTAGCAGCTTGGGTGTTTCTGGTGATCGTGGTCTCAGGCTCCCTCTCTGGGCTGAGACTGCCCCTGCTCCAGGCCTCTGCCACTCTGCCTTGGCTTTAGGAGCAGGCATGAGTGGATCGTATCTCAGAAAGCAGACTGGGGGTAATGGAGAAGCAGAGAGGCAGAGCTTGACTTTGAGCAAAGATCTGTGATCAGTCCTGTCTCCACTGAAGTCTGTGTGAGTTTGGACATGGACTTGGATAAGGTCAGGTTTTGGTGTGATATAATGGGATATCAGCAAGGCTATGGATGCCATCCCATGCTGCACCTGAAGAAAGCTCCTGAAAAGTTTCCAGAGATGGAAATATTCAAAGAACAGAGTTTGCTGGGCAGCAATAACTCAGAGAAATTGTCATGAGGGACTGCAACTGAAGAGATTGGAAATAGTTTAAAAAAAAATGAAAACCTGCCACTCAACTTGCATCTTCTCAGACAGTAACAGAAATAGCTTCTAATGTCTAAAGTTCTTGCACTTTAAAATGATAAAACAAAATTTGAAAGTTAAAAAACTCCATCTTACCTTATCATCTTAGCTAAATTTTGGAGGCAATTTCATTAATATTAATGGAATGCTTTAAAGTTATGATCAGGGTAGCAATGTAGTAATTGATGTTCTGAAATCTTTGGAATTATACTGACTTTTCCCTTGGAACCTTCAGGAGAAATCCCAAAGGGATCCTGTCTCTTCTGCACACTTTGATAATCACAGAGGCTGTAGGACACATTTGCTGTGACCAAAGTCATTTGGAGGAGGTTGCTGCCAGTGTTGTGTCAATCTCCTCAGTAGTTTCACTTGCCCAGTGGTTTAAATGTGGATTTGTACATCTATGTTGATAGCTCTTCTGTATATAGTGGCTCAGAGAAGTATTGCAAATGCATTATATATTCAACATGGATTTGAATTATCTCCTATTTTAAAAATCAGTTGTTTGACTTAACAGTGCTGTCTTTAAAAGGCTCCATAAGGTAATACTAAATTTCAAAAAAGTGCACATCTGTCAGCTTTTGACAGTAATGAATCTTAAGTAGGTTTGCAAGTTATTTATGGGTATCAAAGTGATGTTCCTATTGTAGATCAAGAACCATAGTGTGCTTCCCACTTTCCTGCTTTTCCCTCTTGCAGTGCTGTAAATCTAACTTCTGCCCATCCCATTGTTGGAAGAAAAGCAGCCATATTGTGCTGATTGCTATTAAATTAAAGCAGAAAGGGAGGGAAACAAATGCGAAAGCCAATCTTACCAGCAGGGATACCATTATCTTTTATTTTGCCTTTTGGGGGTCACAAAGTCATGGCAGGCAACTGACCTCTGATAACCTTTTCAGTGCCACAGCATGCAGTTTCTTTCGGAAGAACTTAATTAAACACAACTGAAGTTCCTGGCTAACATTTGTTCCTGAAAAGAGTTGCTTTTGATTGGTGTTTTCTGCTGAGGGGACAGCAGAGATGCTGCTTTTGTTCAGGGGAGAAAAGTTAGCATATGTTAGTTAAGGATTTGTGGTTTCCTATAGTGGTGCTGGGGCTTTCTGAAAATTCGCTGGGGTTCCCAGCTAGCATCGAACAACCACAGCAGTGGAAGAAAAGCACACTGGGCAAGTTTAAAATACATTTTCAGTGAGGCTACTCCAACTTATTGATGTTTAGTGTGGTCCAAGGTAAATAAAACTATGTTCTCCCTGTACAGGTGGTGAGGTATCTGTGGTAGACCATGTCTTTGGTATGAACCATGCAGTATCAAATATGTATCCACCAAGGCTTGACTGTGAGCCCAAGCAAGATTAATTGGAGCAAGATAAGATTTATTTAGTTCTTCTGTTGTGAGAATGTGCTTGCAAGACAGGAGAGAATAAGCAGTTTTTATGGTATAGGTTATAAATCCTGAACACTGACTGAATTTAGATAGCAGCTACCAGTGAAGTGTGTAAAGCTCTTCTAGTTGGAGAAATATACAGATAAAAGTAATTTTCTGTACGCTTTTGTAAGTATGATCAGGTTGGCATTTTGTAAGTGGAACCTACGGCAGAACATCTGACTAGAGAGAAAGATTGTTGATAACTCTTGGAAATGTAGCTGTGTTATGTGTTTAATGATTGCAGAATCCTTTTGAAACGGGAAACACTACTGACAGGTGTCTTGGTCTAATTCAGGATGTGTGAGTGTCTGCCTGAGTCTTTGATGGAGACAAGCTTAACACTTTAGCTATGCTCTAGTGGGGTGGGCTGTGGGAAGAGACTGTCGAAAGGAATACAATATGCCATGGGAGAGCCCTTCTCCTTTGCTAAGGGAGATTCACTTTAGCAAATCACAGATAAGCAAAAATTTCCCCATTTTTTGCTCTGCAGTCTTCCCTCCTTTCCCCCCGATTTTTCATACTGCAAAAGAGGTGTGTGGACAGTGTTTGCTGAGGCTGTGTTATCTTCCTTGTGGTTAATAGGTCTCTGTGCAGGCAAGGGTCTGGAAAGCATCTGTTTTTGGGATTGGGGCCACACTGCAGAAATGATGCTGTCAAAACTGCCTGGAAAGATCAGGTTACCAGCTCATTAGAGGGAATGTGTCCTGGTAACTGTAAAATGAGCTTCCATATTCCCTCATTTCTAGCATCTAATTTGCTAGGTGGTTTCATTTATTAGCATACATTCAAGTGTGTGGGCACTTGTATGGCTCTTTCTTTAAGAAACAAAAACATTAACTCTAGTACACCACCTGTTTGCACTTCATTGTCAACTCTGAGGGGTTATTTTATTGGCTTCATTGTTTTGCTTTTCATGATTTTTTTAATTGTTGTTAACATGCAGGCTGCAATCTGATTTCTTTTGCTAGAAATGGACTTTGTTTGTCATTAATACGTTACTTCTGGCTGTATTTCTTTATTTAAAAGAAATAAAGCTTTTCTTTTATATCTTGTCTTTATACCTACCCTTGGTCTGTGTCTCTGTCCTAGTGGCTTTCCAAATGTACTTGATTTAGCTTTTCAATATGTAATTAATGCCAAACAAGTTAATTGCTTTACAAGTGTCCAAAATTCCCTCATTTCATTTCTATTCATTTATCAACCTTCATTATACAGCCACTGTTCCACATAAACACAAATGATTGTTAATGAATGCCTAATGTCGTATTCATTAGAAAATCAGATTAATGGCTAGTAATGAATATCTGAGCTACTTGTTACTTTCAAGTATAGTTTTTTTTCCCCTAGTTGATTACAATACTTTTTTAATCTACAAAGAAATCGTACCTGTGTGTTAGGCCAACTGAAACATGATGTGGTCAAAACTTTGCAAAAGCCCCCAACCATTCCCATATTACAGATGCTTTCTCTTTATGTGGAGTGCTAAAGATATTTGACAAAGACAGTCAGTCTGTAACTGCTAGTTCATCCTCAGTTTGTGATTGGGAGGATTGCTCATGTTATTAAAACTATTTTATGCATATCAAGGTGACAAAGATCATTCCTAGATGCCTTTCTACTGTCATGAGAAAGTTAATGGCTGGACTTGATGATCCTTGAGGTCTTTTCCAACCTTAACGTTTATGATTATGCAGGATTAGTATCTGTAGCGGGTACATACTGAAATATATAGTCATTCTAATAAAATAGCTTATTTCTCATTGTGGGAGTATGGGTATAAACTCTAATATTTCCACATAGTTTTGCAAGCAATTAAGGTTCACGACAGGTGAGTACTCAAATGGAAAGCAGTGATGTTTTATACTAGCTAAACTTTGACTAGGTATCAGTCTTTCACAGTAGATTCATGTGCTGTTAAAGATCAGTGGGAATGAGCAAGCCTTTAACAGTTTAGACTACAGATCCTCAGCCACTGTGTGTTGCCTTATCCCATGAGGATGATCTGCTCCCATGAACTTCTAAAGCAATATTGGAAGAATATATCTGTGCAGCTGTAAATGCTGCTCTGATAGCTGATGTTGTGTGGAATTCTTCTAGGAAGTGATCTGCTTTATTGTAGTTCTGAGGATGGAAATACAGTTCTGCTCTGAATGTGTAGGACAGGACCTGGGACCTTCAGAAAACATGCCTTGGAAAAAAACCGTATTTGAATCAAAGGTAAAACTGAGTCCTGACTTTTTCTCTAGTTTATATTTCACTTGAACTTATCCCAGAACAGATATGAGATCCTGCCCTGACCGAATTGCCTTCTAGCTAACAGCATCCCTTAGTCCCTCCTTTATGCAGTGCATTTTAACTTGTGGTCTCCAGAACTGTTGCACGCTATGTTAATTCATTAGCGTGGTTGCCATCTCCCACCCCAGTTGTGGTTGCATTTTGATGGATGAAGCAATTCCTAGAGGCTGCCTGAAGTGAAATGTTTTAAAAGATTGTGTTTTGACCTAGAAGGATTCAGTAATCCTGATTATGCTAGATTATCCAAATGTAAACATGTGTATGTGCATGCATGTGTAGTGTCTTTTCCTAGATATTTGGAGAAAAATAACATTGAATAATATCTCTTGCCTTGCTTTATAAGGACTGCCTGCCAAAAAAAGATTTGGCGATTAGAAGTTATATATCCATAATAACAGGGCTATATTTCATATTTTGTTTCATAAATTGTTGGCTCATCTTTGTTTGCTATTGCTTCTGCCATGGTAACATGAAGGCCTGGAGAGCCTACAGGCATTAAATCTGGAGCTATAGCTCCTCTGAGAACTCATTTTTGGATTGATGTCCATCAACAGCCTTCCTGTTTTGCCTTATTAGACCTTTAAGGAACTTCATAAACATATTGAACAATAATGATGATGAACACGGTCCCACTGGACACCCCAGCCACAATGGCTCTTTACAGTTATAAAGAAATTACTCCTTATTAGTAACTAAACCTTAAAAGAATACATTTGCCCTGATTATAAATAGTGTGAAAAAGAATCCCCAGAGTGACTCTGCACACTGCTGTTTGTCAGACTTTGCAGATAATTTAAAAGAGAAAAAGAAACACAATACAGTTAAAATGTAATTGATCTTTACAATGTTCCTGTCAAATTACAACATGAAATGAGAGGATTTCTGTGATGCAAGACAGTAAATCATATTTATTAGTTAGTGAAAGTATGTAAGTGACAGTGCTGTATCAGAGGCCATTTTCTGCTTCCAGTTAGTGTTGGTAGTTTGGTGGTAACCACAATCAGGATTAGAGCCCTACATCAACATTCCAGCTGAGTGTGTTACGTGTGTTGTTTGATCTCTAGCAGGAGTAATTAGTGGTGCATATTGTCAGAGTGATTCACAAGGGTGTGTGTCGTATGTTGATAGTTAAACACGTGCCGTGGGATTTTTGGAATAATTTCTGCTGCCATCTCAGATTTCATCAGCCCCCTCTCTGTCCACTTAGCACTTTGCATGACTGAACTCTAATGAAAGTGCCAAAATGTAGGCATGTGCTGGTGTTTCTTATTAGGCAAAGATGGCTTGGAATGGCTACAAGATGCAATATGGAAGAGCATGGTTGTTCCTCGAGGCAAGTGTTTTGTGCATGGCTTTAGAACACCTTATGATGGGTTCCTGGGATTGGCCTGGAAAGGGATAGGTGAGCAATTAATACGGACATAGGGCTTCAATCTATTATGACGATAATAGTGAGTTAAGTTACAAGCATCTGATTTTATTTATTTATTTATTTATGGTTATTTTGAGTGGGTCAAGGACATCAGCCAATGTATAATGGAGCAATCTCATGCTTTGTCTTCTCAGATCACCCTGCCATACTGCAAACCGGCATGAGGGAAGGCTAAAGAATCAGCTAAAATTTCTATTGTGACCCCTGAGAACCTCCTTAGATCTGTTATACATCTTTGAAATCTTCTTTATAAATCTCTTCTAGAAACAGTGTGCTCAGCCTGCAAAAAAGAAGAGTAAACCACACTACTTATTGAATACATTGCAGGCTGTCCCTCATTACACAGGCCATGTGAACGGAGTAGCATGGGTTGGAGGCATTTACTGCTGTGCTCTACCTTCAGTCTCACACAGAGTCTCCCTTTTCCACCCACAGAGTTAACTGCTTTTTTTCTCATTATTTAATAAGCACTATTTCTGCATCAGTAGCATAGAGCATATCCAAAATTTCCATCATATCTGTGGGAGATGGCTTTGCTTATTTTTTGCATGTACTTCATTTCTCATGTGCTTTTTAGGAATTTATGTTCTGATCAGGCTTGGAACAAGTGTTCTTATGCTGTTTGATAGCTCTTGATCTTCTGACTGATTAAATAACCCCTTTTCCACACACAAGGATTATAAAGCAACACAAAACAACAACAAATAAAACCTCATTTGGAGTAATCTCTAGTAGTATTTCTAGTACTATCACCTTCTGCATTTAATGTGTTATTCAGATGCTCTGTGAAGAATATTTTAGGAATACATAGATGTTGAAGCATTGATTTTATTATTCATCTGCTGTGTAAGAATCAAAATCAGCTTTATAGGTGCAATTTTCTCTTCACTGGAGGTACAAAGACCAAAAATTACAAGAATAATTTCATCTTTCTCTTTCGAATAAAAATAAATAGATGAGTTCATCAAGGAAATTGCTGACCTGTTATATTTTTTCTTTCATTTGCTAATGATCTCCTTTTTCAGTGAATGAAGCTTGAGCCTCGTGATTTTTTTCTGCAATGTGTACATGTATATCTGGTAAATTAATGGCAGTGTGCAGAGGAAGATGGTAGCCATAGGCCAAGGCTTTCCGTTGCCATGGATCCATTGCAGGCCCCTCTGATTGTAGCTTGTTAGGGCTTTGTTTAAACAAGTAGGAACTGGGGGAAAAAAGGTTTTCAGCTATTTCTGTAATTTACATTTTAACTGTTCTAATTGTCCTAATTTCCTCCCTATTTACAATGGATGGTGAAAGGAGTAAGCCTTCAGTGGTGACCACCACACTCTTCCAACTCAGGCCACACACTCTGTCCGTGTTTTTTTTCCTGTGCTGTTCTGGCGTGGAAAGGATTTAGCCTGCCTGGGTCTGCCTGTAGGACACAACATGCTGTACCTTAGATATGTACATGCCCATAATGTGTGAGAACTCATAGAGCTTTGGGCATTACTTTTCTAAAACAGTGCTTAATTGCACCTCGGGGGAAGAAGAAGAGCTGCTGGACCTTGTTTTCATTGCAGCTAAAGTCCTTTTTACTCTAGTAAATTACAAAAATGTAAAGTGACTTCAAGTGATGTAAATCCAGTTTACTGTTACTTTAAAAACAGTTTTAAACCACTCATCAAGTGGGAGCATTTGCTTTAATGGAGATGACTCCAGCTTGTTTCTAAGCTTGAAAGTGGTTTTTTTACCCTGAGGATGACTATTGCAACTTTGCTGTGGCTGGAGGTATTTAAGGCTGTTCCACATAGAAGCAATATTTAGTAATGGTGCCAAAATAATATAGGTAATTATTATCAATTTATTATGCATAATTATATGATTATTAATTGTGCTAATGATAAAAGCCAACTTCTTGGCTGCCCTCCGTTTATTCAAGTCTGGGTGAACTGATAAGTGGGACCCAATCCCTCTCCTTTCTTTTGTTCTGCTGTAACACACATCTCACTCAATACATGTAACCCAAAAGACTCAGTCTGGCCTCAGATAATGATCCAGTGAAGTGTCCCAACACTGTAGAAGAATGAGGCAGGTTTAGGGCTACAGTTACTCCATTTTCTCCCTCTGTTCTCACTACAGTCCCAAGCTATAGCAATTTTCTGCATTTCTTCGCCCTGAGGTTTTTGGGGCAGAGACAGTCAGGAAGTAAAGCTGGTGGAGCAGCTGGTGAAACACCACACAAGATGCTATTGCTCTACCTTTTGCAAACACTCCTGTTAACATTTCTCGTGACAGTGCTGGAGCAGCAGTAATTCCTGGTCTCTGGGCTTTGGTGTTCCTTCACCTCAGGCTCAGGCCTTTCTCCCTGCTCTGTTTAGGCTGAGAGGTTTTTGGAGCAGCAATGGCACTTGTGTTCTGTGCAATGTTTTACATGGTAGATCCTGGCTGTTCTTGTTCGTTTAGCTGTGTAATTATAAAAATCATGGCAGTCTGTCTGGGAGGGAGAGGACATGGTCTGGTAAAATTTAGCTCAAGGAATTGCCTAGTGAATACAAATCACTATTCCAGTGGGTTCATGCTTTTATTTGCCCACCATATGGAAGATTCCCTACTCGCCTTTCTGTCACCATATTTTTTTTCCTCTACAGCACAAATAATCAAAGCATTTGTGTCGGCTTCTTCACATTGTGTTTCCCTCTGTTATAAATGGCTCTTCAAGGAAGACACATAAGTTTCATCCTATTTCCCAGAGCACAGACAAAAGTAAATTCCATGGTCCTTCAGCACAGGCCATGTGTGCAAAGGGTTGCAGGACTGCCCTGATAATTGAAGTCCTGGCTCTCTAAAGCACCCAGAAATAAATAGTTTCTTGCTGGCCAAGGTGTGCAGGAGCTTGCAGGATCTTGGGGCATGTCTCTGTACTGCAGCAGCTTGGGAATGTCTGTCTGAAAGGCTGCACTGCTGTGGGGAGGCAGTTGGCCCATGACGGGCAAAACCTGCAGGTTTTGGTGCAAATTCTGAGCCGGGAAAGGGAAGCGTGGAGGCACCGCTGGTGTACCCATAGCAGTATAGACATACTGGTAATACCCTCTAGTGGACACAAGAGGTCTGCCAGCGAGAGGAGGGGGTTTGCCGGCAAATTTAACCAGCTTGAACGGCTTCGGGTCAGCTTTATCACATGCTGTACAGCTGCAGTAGGATTGTGTATATTGCTGTATATTGCCTGTACATTTGCGATGGTTAGAGAACATGATTTATTTCCACGTCTCCTAACCACTGTTCCTAGGCAGGCCGAGATCTGTAGCATGGACCAATGTTTTGCTACATCATTCTTAGTATTACACATGGGGGCAAAGTAATTTGCATTCAGCTTGTAATGCATAACTACACAAGATAGAGGCTGTTATCACCATTTTTTTTTTAAAATAATGCTTTCCTGATGACAGCAAGTAACAGAGGTGAGAACTTGTTGTGTGCTCTTTCTTGCTTCTGCTATTCTTCTGCTTCTCTGAAAACTCCCTAGGAACATTGGAATTTCTGCTGCTGAAATAGAAATATGGGGATTCAGCTGAATAAATAAGCAAACAAGAGAATATCACCAAGAAATTTTCTACCCCTCTAAGTCATTTGCATATGTAATGTTGTATGTTATTTTATCAAGATTTATAGCAAGGTTATAGTGGGATGATTGGATATTTTTCAGTAATTAATACTCTGGCATATCTGCTACTTCTTTTATAACCCACATTAATTTCAGTACGAACAGAACTAAGATATGTTGCTGTTCTGTGATGCCTCTCTTTTGTTATGAGATAATACCAGTGTCATGGAAAAGGCTCAAGAAAGGGCTAATATACATGAACCAGAAAATCTCTAGTCTTCACCTTGAATAATTTATCAGTTAAGTAAAGGATATGACTTTAAACTGGAATATGTTATGTTGGAGGAAGAAAATATATTGGAGGTCTATAACATTTGGCTTCTTGAGAAATTTTACAATTTAGCTTTCACTCACAAAAAGCTATATGAGAAATTGTTTATTTAATAACAGAATAGACATAACTTGATATTATTTTATAAGATTTTTATCAGTATTGCAAGTAGGGAAACATTTCCACACAAAATATACCTGTGATTATATTATTTAAAAACAAAATTAAAATCAAACTGCTATAGGTATTGCAAAATCAAAAATAAGAGGAAGGAGTCAATCCTGATCCTCTAGTATCCGTATTTAACATATCACTGTTTATCCTGTATTTATCCTTTTCTTTTGATTTTCCAGTTAAGTGAGAAAATTTTCCATGACTTCTGATTTTGTTTGTATGCAAAACCCAACCTTTATTCTGCTTCTATCATTATGTTTTGCATGAACCTGGAAAGATTATAAAGGACAAACTTGTTCACACCCTGAGACAGTTCAGTGATCTACGATTTTTTTGTTCATGGTGAAGGTACCCAGGATTCTGGGGGGACCTGGTGTAATTTTGCTGACTTCTGAGGAGTAACTCCACATTTACACCTCTGAAAGCGACAAACTCAATTAGGCCTCTTGGGTTGCCTGCTTAAATTCCTGTGGACTCAGATTTTAAGATTGCTTCCTAGACGTTCAGTCAGGCTCAGATAGGATGGCATTTAAAGCAAATGCTTAGTGTTGGCTTTAAATTAAGTGAAAGTTTTGAAAATCCCATCAGTGCTGTCTGATTGTTATAGCCAACATGATTAACTATGCATAAGTACATTGGCACACCAGATTCAGCACCTCAAATTTGTGAGGATGCAACATAAAACCAGGAATCAAGTTTACTTTCTGAACAGTGTGAAGCAGTTATATTGGTTTAAGGTACATTGATTGAGTCACGCTGCTGAACGAGATAATGGCCCATTGCTGAAGCCACTCTGGACTGATGAGCTCTGTGATGGTTTACTTATTTTCTGTGGAAAACTTCAAGGGAAAAATCACACCTCTAAAGACAAAACGAGATGAAATTTCAGTTTAGAATTGTGTGAGGCTATTACATATTATAAGGTGTGAGGGGGATAGATGGTTGGAAAACAGAGATGCAGTAGTAAAACTGTGCAATCTTCCTTCTAGATATAAGCCACTTAAATTCATCTGCCAGGTAAATTTAAGGCACTGAGACACTCCCATTCATGGCTGGGCTCTGAAGGGAATTATTTCAGGTACGATCCGAAAGGCAGGCAGCCAGCAAGATTCCAGTCTGCTAGAGATTCACACATTTTCATCACAGGCTTCTGGACTTTGCTTTTTGCATTATTTTTATTAAGAACTGTAAAACAAACCCCACATCTTTGAAATCAGAAGATATAGGCAAACAGCAGTAAAATATTTTCCTACTTCTCATTTAACATTTTGAAAGGGACTCTTTTTTCCCCTAGAACTATACAACTTGTCAAGCTCAGATAATATACATAGAAATAATTTTGGTTTTTAAAGATGTTAGAAAATGAAATTATGAGGAGAAGATGAAAATTATTTCAGTTTTTACTGGAGCAGCTGTGTTGGTTGCCCAGAATCCCTGGACTGGGCAGTTGTGGCCATGAGTTGAATCCATGGGTGCAAAGGTGGGACCATCCCTGTCCTGTGGGCAGTGCATCACCCTGGTCTTCCCATCCCAGTAACCACAGTTACTGCAGCCAAAATTGTGAAAAAAATTGCAATATGTGATACCAGCCAAGACACAAGAACAGCCCCAAATGCCTCTTTTAGTATTTAAAGTCCTGGAGGAGTAGCAACCCATGTTTTGTATGATGTGAGCTGTAGGGAGCAAAATGCAGTAAGTTCTCCTGATGTTTTTCTTTCTCTGTATAGAAAGGTATGTTTTCTCTAACAAGAACAGTCTAAATATTCCATTAATGCCTATGTGTATTATTAGCAAAACCCCTTTCAGGATAGATTACAGTATTTTGATTCGTTACTCATCAGTATATATAATTATCATTTAACAATGTTATGAAGGACTGATGAAGGGAAGCAGGTGTTTAAACATGCGGTACCAGTAGTTTGACACAGCATTTAATTCTCTTTGTTTGCGCTTTTTAAAGACATTTATTCAAAGAGGGAAAACAATGAGGCACTATATAGCCATGAGTGTTTGCAAGAGAAAGAAAAAAAGATGTTAATCAATTTTTGAAGCAAGTATTTTTTAATTAATAACAGTGAGCTTTTTAACAGTACTATAACATTGTATGAAGACAGTGAAAGTAATGAGATGTGTTACAATTTTAGATAGAAGGAAATTTGTATCTTGTGATGGGCTTTAGAACCATAAGTTTTTCTGGGTATCATGGTAATGAAAACCATGAGAGCTAATCTTTACCAGTAGCAGTGTTCTCCCTGGCCATTGCAGTTTGCCTTCTCATACTAATTATTATTTAGCTACCAAGTGTAAATTAATACAAGCCAATAGGACCTTTTAAAATAATCTTTATTTCAGTTAAAAAATGTGCCTTGCCTTATGGTGAAAGTCACTGTAAGTCATCCTAGTGATCCCTGTCAACCATAAAATGTACACATAAAAAATAAACATAAGGTGATGTTTCATGATTATACTTGTTTCTCATTGCCTGATAATTGAGTGTTCCCTGCACGACTCTCTAAGATTAATTAAAATGGCATCTTTTTTTAGTGATTTTCTTTATAGGCAACCTAGTTTTTCTTTTCCTCTATTTACTTTGTCTTCAAATCGCTGTTACATGTCATTAGCAGGGAGGCTGGTGGGCCAAATAAGCTGCCTTTTTTCTTTAATTTCTGATTGATCACCTTGTTCAAATGTGTTCTCAGCATGCTTTTCATGTATAGAAATCTTCTAGCTTGCTTGTGCTTTGCTTTCCTTAGGAAAACTTATTTATTATTTCAAGAGTAATGATTACAGTGATCAGAACTGTAACTTTGAGCAGGTGTGACTGTGTACTGAAACAGGCCCTGGGCAGAGCCAGTTTGAAGACTCTTCTTGTTTATCTTGCAGACTTGTCTTTCCTACCTTTTAGCAGGCAAAGCATTCTGCTCAGCAATCAGTCCCTTCAGCTTTTCATGAATTCAGCGCAAATCCTCTACAGATAAGGGTGTAAAGCTGCAGTTTTCTTTGCAATAGGGTCTCTACTCTGCTCTGACCCTGCCAGAAGTCAAAAGAAGTAAAACTAACAATGTAGCTATCTGTGTTTTATACATATACCTCAGTTTTTAATGTCTTTCCTGTGCTAATCTGGGTGTCTGTGGTGGTTTAGCTTGGCCTAGTTTTTTGTAGTGGTGGTGGGGGGCCACAAAGATGGCTCCTCTGTGAAGCTTCTCGAAGCCTTCACCATGTCCAGCTCTGAGGTGATGGACATGCTGCTGGCCAAGGCTGGGCCAATTAGAGATGTTGGTTACGCCTCTGTGAAAACATATTTAAGAAGAAATCAAAACAATGGGTGCATGCTCTTCCTTTTAGCCAGAGGAGGAGGAGGAGGTGAGAGTATGTGAGGGAAAACAACATGGAGAGACCAAGGTCAGTGGAGAAGGAGGGGCAGGGGAAGCTCCAGGCGCTGGAGCTCTGCAGCCTCTGCAGGCCGTGGTGAGGCCCAGGGTGAAGCAGGGGGTGCCCCCGCAGTCCATGGGGGCCCACGGGAAATGCTGAGATCCACTCGCCCATGCCAGAGAGAGTGGATGCCTGGAGGAGGCTGTGGTCCAGAGGGAGTCCCAGTGGGGAAACAGGCCTTGACTTGCACCCTGAGACTGAACTGAGTGCTCCACACTGGAGGGGGTGGGTGCCTGAGAGAGAAAGAGAGAGGGAGAGAGAGAGAGAGTGAGAGAGCGAGAGTGAGTGAGAGAGAGAGAGAGTGGTCCAGTAGAAGCCCGGTAAAGAGAAGAAGCCTTGCTCCTGGCATGGAAACGGCCTGGCTCGGAGGTCTGTACCCTGTGGAAGAGGGACCCCACGCCCCAGCAGTTTTGGGGAGACTGTTTGCCATGGGGACACCATCACATTGCAACAGTGTTGGGCGGGCTGCTGACAGTGAGACCCATGGCTACGCAGAGGAAAAGAGCCTCTCCCCGGGCAGTGGAAGATCTGGATGATGAACTGACCTACTTCCCCAGCTCCATGCCTTGTTCCCCTGTGCAGCTGCTGGGAAGGAGGGAGCGGGGTGAGCAGAGAAGCGGTGGCTTTGAAGGGTTTATTTTACTTCTCATTTACTCCTCTGACTCTGTTAGTAATAAATCACTTTTTGCAACTTTTCAAGTTTAGTCCTGTTTTGCGCATTTGAGTGCATCTTCTCCCAGGTTTCCTTATCTCAACTCATGAGCCCTGGGTGTGGGTGTGTAAATCTGGGGGTACCTGGCATTTGGCCAGGGTCAAACCATGAAAGTGTCAAATGCTTTCATGCTTGTGCCTCACTTCTCACCTCTACCGTACACCAGGCCTAATCAAGTCTTTTAGCTACCATAAAGCACTACACGGAATTTGCACTCAGTGGCTGTGGAAATGCCAATGCCTTTAAAGGCTGTGTTTGAGTTAAGGAAAGGGTTTGGGCAGAAATACAAGTGATCAGTAATTACTTTGTCCAAGGGACCTACCTTCAGGTGGCTGATGCTTGGGGTTTGGCAGTCTGTGCTTCTCACTGAATTTTCCTCTACTTTTCAGTGGCAATTTGAAGTCTCAAAGAGCATATTCCTCCAGACCTCAGCACTGGTAGCTGGCCTGTTATTTCCTGGTGGGATAGGTGGGTCCTTGCTGCTGTTTCCTCACAAGGTTACCCCTGAGGCTCCAGGGGCTGGTGCCCAAGAGGTGCTCAGCAGAAGGTGGTTTTAAGGGTGAAGCCACTGCAATTTCAAGTGTCTAAGTCAGGTCCCTGCTCTGGCTTGTCTGGAAGAGATGTCTCTCTCTATTCCCTTATATCATAGGCCGTTTAGGCAGCTGAGCCTCCTTATTTTGGCAGCTAAATATGTGCTCTGCTGCTTTATTTCCTGAGATCTCTGTCAAGGGTGGAACCCCAGCAGTGATGGTATGGCTTCCAGCTCCCTCCCTAGGGTGCCCTGCTCCCTGTAGTGCCTGTGCTCACCATGATGCCAGCCCCTCCTGGCCAAGAGGATTTTCCTTCCTCCCAGTCTCTTCCAACCTGTTGAGAGAGAAGGTCAGTTTAGCTCCCTCCTTCAGGTGAAATCTGCTGCCTTGTACGAGGAAAAGTTACCAGGATGCAGAGCTCGTTTCACACATCATGTCAGTGATGTGATACCCAGAAAAGCACAAGCTTTTATGATGAAATGCTACCATTTTGGCAGAGGGCTCCAACACTTAAAAGTTAGCCAGGCTGACTTCAGTGTGAGCAGACAGTTTTGGGTACCCTGCAGACAGTCAGCCCAAAGGGCAGATCCTGCTGCAATGGGCTTGAGGTCATTTTAATGTGGCTTTTGTGTCTTCATTAAAAAATGTAACTTCTGGTGTCACTTGCATGAGAGTTGGTGTTTAACTTTTTGGCCTTTAAGAAATTATACTTTGACATTAATTTTAACTTTCTTAGCTAATAAAATTATCATGATGGAACAGCCCAAGTAAATAATAGATACAATAACTCTTCTTTGCGTATTGTGGGCTTTTACTATTCATAATTTTTAGGACCATAGATATTAGATACACTTACGTAAGACTTAACGAACAGTAATTATCTTTTGGCTAAAGCAAAAGCCCAAACGAATGCTAAGCTGCATTATCGCTTGGCTTCTGACATGAGCTGATAATCAGATTTTCTTGCTTAAATCCATGGTGCTTGAACAATGCTACCCACTGTCTGTCCTTCCCGATATTACCCTTAATTAGAAAGAACAGAAACACAAATCTGAATTATTTCAAAATCTGGTTTCCATGGTCAGTGGTTGGAAGGGCTTAACTTTATTACAAATAAACCTGGCTTTATTTACTAATGAAATCTGAAATGCTGGGCCTGTAATAATAGATAGTCTAATAGTATGGTGTTTGCATGCTGAAAAATCTTGTGTGGGCAAAGTATTTTGTAATAAATCGTTAAGTAATTGAATTATGATTCTTTTATCCAATTAATAAAGCAGAAAAGGAGACCCATAGGAAGCCCTATACCATAGTTTAGGCCAAGTAATGGCACATTACTCTCTAGCCTTGTTCTTTGTGTGTAGGATGTCTAAGATGCATTTGGCAAATGCCTGTTTCTGTCTTTCCAAACACTCGAGACTTTAATTTGTCTTTTTTCCTAATCCTTTGTATTTACTGGCTCCTTGTTTCTGAACTTTTAATGCACTAAAAACTTTTTTTTTCTTCTTTTTTTAATGTATAACAGGGGAAATCATTGTATTTGGCTCTTTTTATTTGTCTAGAGGCCTGGAAGCCCCTTTCTGACCACTAAATACAATCTTTTAATTTGCGTGACAAGTTTTATTCTCTGTAAAAAGCCAGAAAGATTATCTTATGCTGCCCAATCTCTCTAACTCCACTCTGATATAATTGTAAATATACATTTATTGTAACTGCTGTAGTGAAATGTAACTTTAGCAAAATATAACTTCAAGTCTACCAAAAAAGCAGAAGATTAAGAGTATGTAAATTATTTATTTAGTGAATGCTTTTTGTTTCATAGCATATATATGTGTAGCTCTTGTTAATGTACCAGAACACCCATAAACTTTGTATGAATAGCTGGAGTTTTCTGCAGCATTTTCAAGCTACCTCCTTTTTTCTAGTAAAATATTATTCATCTTTAATAGATATTTTGTGCATAATAAATAGTTATTTAAGGGAAAAGCCAGGAAGAAAACCGTAGTGTTCTTGGCAAGCCAACAATTGAAAAGTACAGGTGCTAGGAGTGGGTATAGACCTAAAGTAAATAGTTAATTGTTTTTTTCCTTAATCAAAAGAAGGTACCTTTCATTCTGAGAAATTTATTTCTTTTAAATATTTGCAATCCACAGCTGATAGCACATAATGCCACTTTTCTTTCTTCCTTTACAAAGGGAATAGCTTTTGGTAACAAGCAGATGCTTGAGTGGGCTGTGTGGCATGAGGTGTACCATCAGCTAAGAAAACCAATATTTACTGTTCTAGTATCTGTGGTGTGGGAGTTTGCCTTGTTTAAAAAGTGGATTGTGTATAATATATATAGCCCTGCTCTTAGCTGGCCAGAAGAGGGGCATTATTGAAAAGGGCATGTTCTCTACAATGAGTCACACTTAACCCTTCATGTCCTATAGTTCTGCTCTGTTCATTGATTACACAAACCAAAATCAGAAGAATGGGTAGATCGGAGAGGTGCTTGCAGTCGTTCTCATCTTTAAAATATTTGTGTGGACACCATCAATATGATTAATAACAACAGTAAAAGCAGTAATTTGTTCAGTAGCAGAGTCCCCAGTCCCCAGCAGAGACCCGCAGACTTGTGGAGTTCTGGCAGTGATTGCAGCGAGGGCTGGTGGGGGAGGCAGCAAATCTGCATTTCACTCTATGGAGAAATACAAGTCTGTGCACTACTTGGCTACTCGGGGAAATAAACTTATTCCCGCAAGGAAACATTCATATTGAATGAGACATTAAGAAATAATGGTTTACTTTTTAAGATTGCATTTTGCTGGACAGACGTGGATCTTTGTTTTGCATTGATTTCCCCCTCCCCTGCCTGTATTATAAAAAGAGAGTTTCATCCATTGCGATAAATTCTCATCCTACCTTTTCCTCCATTGAGCCTTTCATCTCTAACTTTTAAATTCATAGTGGTGGAGCATAAATGAGAAAAAGAGATGCTGAAATGAGATGTGCAGATCCTGGGAATCTGTGGGCCTTATCTTGCCCAGCTTCTGATGCTTAGCCTTAAAAATTCACTTTAAAATAGGAAAGTGAAGTTATTTTTTGGAAAATGAATGTGAGATAATAAGAAGTGAAGAGGACTGGAAAAACTTGTCTAAGTTTCAAACTGTAGCAAAACTATATATATCTTCTTTCTCTTTGTCACATGCCATCTTGAGAGTAATTTTTAAATTTTCAACAATTGCAAATAGATCAAAAATCTCTGGCAATGAATTTCTATTTCTTGCTTGTTATTAGCAGTATAAAGGCATCATGTGTTGCTTATTATATTGTTTTCTTGCATCCCTTGTCTTTTAAAAAAGTTATAGTTATAATTTGCCTAAGATACGAGTACTTTTTTTTCATGCTAACAAGAATTATTTAAATTTTCTGGCCTAATCTTCCTCATAGTCCAGAACAGATCACCTGGTGGAAGGCAATAACATTGAAATAGAGCAGTCCAATCTCCATTTTAAGAGTTCTCAGGAGTGAGGAGGCTGCTGTATTTCTCCCAAGCCAACACTCCCAAAAGCTACATCATCCTCAGCACCTTTTGCTCTTCTGCATCCACCTTCCCACTTTTGGATAACACTGTGCATTTATTGATCTCTTAAAGATAGTCACCTTCTAGATAATTTTTGCAAGTAAAAAATTTGGCCTGTGTCTCCTGCCATGGTGCAGTCCATACGTGAAGAAAGCTTTCATTGTGGTTTCTCTTTTCCATCTTTCTGAATGATTCTGACACAAAATTCCATTTTTTTTTTTTTTTCCAAGATGGGCTGGAAGCGCACCAGAAACATGTCATACTGATTTCCATGAATACCATATTCCGTGTCTTGGAAAGAGCCATGACGACACCTCGGCATGCAGAACCTACTTAGGAATATTGCCTTGAGTTGTTAGGACACAGCAGGAGGGACTGTGTAACCTTTTAGCTTACCCTGAAAAGCAGAAGGTCCAGTTTGTTTCTACCCAGTAGTCTAGGGTCAAATGTTTGCTCAGTAGGGAGCAAGAGGTTTTCTGTATAGTCTCCAGCTTCAAAGGGGAATTGGTGTGAGGCCAAATGCCAAGTGCTTTGGAAATTTCTCCTAGTGGACCAAGGTTTATCTACAGTTTATCTCAAATTATTGCCAAGAGAGGACAGAGATTCATAAAGGAAGTCTTGATAAAAAGCTCAAGTTTAGGGACTGAGTCAAACCCTTAGCAGTAGATTTTTGGAAACATATGCTGAGAACAGGAGAGAACTTTCTTGATTTAGCAAGTTTGCTGTTTCCTTATGATAAATCTGGATTTTTATGTCTTGTAGACTGACAGATGTGAGAATCTTCTGAAGTGCATTTTGAAAGTGACAGAGCAAGTGTGACCTTTGCATACAATTTCCAGCAATATATAGGGCAAAATTAAAATGTGCTTTTTTTGTGTTAGATTGCAAGATTATTTAGCATTAATTCATAATGTGTTAAAGTGTTCTCTGACTGCATCTGTGTATACATTGTAAGTTGAATGTCTGACATAACAAGAAAACTATCAGATATGAAAAATAGTTGATGCATGGCCATCAAGAATGTTGGGAAAACAGACAAGCTAGCGCATTCTGAGTGGTTTTCAATTTTCTACATGAGCTAGCTTCAACCTATGTGTGTGTAAATAAGCTGTAATACCTAGAATGAAAGGGAAAAGATTCTATTGATATATTGATTATCAGTCATTGCTGCTGCAATTTGTAACCTTTATTTGTTATTATAAGGTATGGACCTCCTACTCTTTAAGTTTTGTTTTATCAGTGATGGAAGGCAGCAAGGACACATTGTCAAACTTTAACTTCTTAAATTTAATTTATTTGTAATTCCTGTCAGCCTTAGACAGAGTCTTGCCTTTTCAACAGTTTCAGCTGAAACAGTCATGCTGTTTCTGAGAAGTGTCAGGGCAAACTTTGCGTGGCTAATGGGGAAGGATTGAGACTATTTCTTTGAGAAACACTGGTGCTTCCTGGGAGCAGGGACTAGATCTCAAGCAGGATTTATGCCTCTGTCCGGGATTTGCCTTTTGCCAGAGTCCTGAACTTTGCCAAGAACATAATTATTTATATGTTATTATTTAGATTTGCATTAACAGAACTGCTCTTCTTGGTGTGGTCTGGTCAAGTTAGCCTTTGTATTTGATAGCATGTGGAGTTTTTTCTCTTGTTCTGAGCATAAGACGGATGCCAAGTGGACAAATATTCCAAGAAAAAGTTCACCTTGATTAAACCCACCAAGACTGAGGAGTCGTAGGGAAAAGCCAGATCCAAGAGTTAGGAAAGAAGCAATTCACAAGCAAAAGAGTGCATAAAGAAGCCTGAAGGTAAAATTCAAAAATAGATGTAGAGACTGCAGATGGCTTTAAAGCGTGGCAATGCAGAATTTAGACACTACCATAGAAAATGAGCTGCTACAATACTGGATAGAGTTTATAACCTCTTTCATGCTTTTGCCTAGGTGCTTAGTAAATAAGTGGTCCTCTGAATGTGATTGTAATGGCTCACTGGAAATCAGATGCTGAATTTCTTGCTAAAGGGTTGTCCTTTAAACCTGATTTAGTTACAAGGCAACTTGCTGTTGCAGGTTCAAACAAGCAGAAATTCAGGCTCTCTACAGTAAAGCATTTGAGCACAAAAAAGGTTAAATCCAAAGCAGTTAAGTCTGGGTCTCGCTTTAACCCTAAGCATAGACTTAAAGTGTTTTGTCAGGTACCATGTATGATGCCTGAATCCTAAGCCTTGCCGAAGAGAAGTCAAAAGAATTGTGTTGTGGGTTTTTCCTCCCCTCCAACATAAATTTTGAATGTAGCCAGTGTTTCTAATTATTGTCAGTTACTTTACACAGGTATGTGCCTGATTTATAGAAATCTCGCTTAGCAGCACAACTGTCATTCAGGATTTGCAGAAACAGCCTTCTATTATTTGGTAGCGGTTTGGTTTCTGAAGGGCAGGCTGTAGACACAAACAAGAGACACAGCCCTCAGAAACATTCATGCAGCATCCTTCAGGAAGGGAGGGGAGGTTATCCAAGTCTCCATGCTGCTGTACTCATATAAATGCTCCCTCTTTTGTTGCTGCTGGACTCCAAAGAATAAAACCAAAACACAAAGAGAAGGCAGCACCACTGAGCAAATGCCACAGTGTTCCCTTAATCCATGTGGATCAAAAAACATGAACGTTTTGATTCTGTAAAGAATCTTCCTCAGCATGCTGGATTAATCACATGGATTAATAAAACACTGTTGCACTCACTCAGTGGTGCCTCTTCTGCTTTGTGTTTTCTTTTATTATTCTTTGGAGCCCTGCAGGAACAAAAGACAGCATGTTTATAAGAGTACCATAGGCACTGGGAATTCTATAAACCTCTCCCTCTATAAGGTATGCTTCTTGAATTTTTCCCCATGGATCATACGCTGCAGATTTGTCTGCACACTAAATCCTACACTAGTGTCCCTATCTGCCTGAAATACACTCAATTTGAACCTGGTGTTTTGTCTTTCATTGCGTTTCTGTTTAGTTCTGCAAAGTGTGGCAGGGAGCATATGTGGAATGCTCTGATCTAGCTGCTTTTGTGGAGCAAACACTTTTGTGTATCATTTCAGTCACTGGCTGGAGAGTAGAGCTGGTGGGCGGGCGCCAGCTTTGGAGACACACACAACTCTAGCAGCTTTCATGCACAGGACTGACTCGGGAAGTATAGACTCACACTTTTCATTAATATATACTCACACATGAAAATCCATGCTAATGTTAGGCTTTGGGAAGCTGTGTGATAAGCTGCCAGCATCCAGCATCTGACTATTAAACACTCCCTGTACACTGATTCCAGTTTTCTGCATTTTTTTTATGATCTCTGCTTTCCGAAAATCATTCTTTTCTGCCTTGTGGATGATGGCTGACCCCTTCCTCTGATGTAGGCCCCCACTTCTTTTCATCAGTGCAGAACGTAGGATGATTAGTAATCAATCTTGTGTTATAGATAGGTTAAAGGTCTGAAATTTCAGGGTTTAGCAGAGCTAAAATTGAAGCTTTAAGCCTTGAAAAGAGGACATAATATGGTCCCTGGATGACCCTAATGGAGTTAATTTCAAAAATGCAAAATAACTCACTTTTGTGAGTAGAATATTCTTGAAGATTTTTCCTGTGTTTATGTTTATCAGTCATAAGATTGGGTATATAGTAATGAAAAAATGGGTCCTAATAAAAAATACCTTGAAGGCTAAAATATTCTGCTCATGACTTGCATATCCATGCTTTATCTACATACATGCTTGTGTTTACTGTCATCCACCGTAATTAGAGATTCTGGCCCTTGTCTGTTAGTGCAGTCTCACAGCCATTCCTCCTTTCAGTACACCTGGGTTACATTGAACCTAAGAAATTACAGTGTCATGGTCTCTCACAGAAACTTAGCATTTATATGAACTGATATCCTCTATCCTAGGCCTTCTGGAAGATCTGTTCCAAAGGATGTAGGTGCCATAGCAAATCAGTCCAGCAGAGTACTTTTTTTCAAACAGTGAGTATCTGTATCCTCTTGGAGATGGGCATTTTTTCACAGGGCAGGGGAAATATTTTTCTCTCTCTATTCCTCATTGTTTCTCAGGCTTCCCAAATTCTTTCTGTTCCCACCTTCCTACCCACATCTTTGTCCCCACGTGCTACTGCAGCCTCTTGTTTATGCACCCACTGCTGCAGTGCTGAGTGACTGTCACATTGCACCCACCGCCTACAGAATGCTCCAGGGTCCAGCCCTACTGGTTTCAGTCCTACAGCATCCCCTGAACATCACAAGACACAGACCTTCAGACTCCTTTTCTCTCTGTGCCACTGTTTACTTCTGCTAAAACCAACTCACCTCTGCCAGAGATGGAAACTTGATTGACTGTAGCATTAAACCACCAGTGGCCTGACTTTTTCTTTTCAAATACTGCTCTGAAAATGGATCTCTTTCAGGCTGATAAGGCCAATTTCAAGCAGCAGGACATCCTGCAGTGAGCTCCTCCTTTACTTTCATAGTATATCTGATTTGTCTAGGATTCCTTTTTTTATAGCCTGCTTTATTCTTTAAGTTTTAGAAATTCTCCAATGAATCATTGTGTACAATTGATTCATGCTACATAATCATTTTTATGCCATGGATTGCAGAAATTGTGACACTTTATTCTGCAGTTTTAATTGTGCTGAGCACCGTGCTCTGCTATCAGGTTTTGTGGCCAATAATGTTCAAATGTGGTTTGAAACTATTATCTATTGGTGATGAGTGATCCCAGGGTTGTGCAGCATCATTTTCTATAGAAATTTTAAAAGCAAAAAGGGTAACAACATGGGAAGAATTGCTCAATAAACAATTTTAAACACATGAGGTATAAGCTCTTTCACTCTGTGGTGACATTCATTAACGATGAATATAGAAACACATTCCCCCATAGACTGGTGTCACAGAAGTATCCGCTATAAACCCTTTTACATATTTCCTTTCATCTCTTAGGTGCTGACCAAAGTCCTGTGGTGAAAGGAGAAGCAATGTCCCTGATAAAATGGCAAGGGTACTGACATATGTGATGTGTTGCAAGGGAATCACATATGATATCTGAATATGTAGAGTATAATATCCGACAGCTGTAGGGGTGGATTGCTTAAAGTGGGATCCATGACTGCTGGGTACTGCAGTAATGCTTCTTTGTTCAAAGGCATTTCTTATCCACCAAACTGGAAAAAACAATTCTCTCCCCCGTGTTTGTGTCATAAATGAAACGTGCATATTCCTTTCCATTGCTGATGAGAAGTGTTGTGTTTTCAAGAGCAGCTGATGTGGCAACACCCTCCTAAGCAACCAGAGAATTATAGCCTAGGTTATTCTAGAAGGGACTTTGTGCAAAACTGACTACGCAGGGATTCAGCCTGATGAGCTGCTACAATTCGCAGTGATGGTGATAATGACTTGCTAAGTGTGGCATGTCCTGGCAAACACTGTACAAAGACTGCCTGTGTTCCTCAGCCCTGACCGCTGCAGTGTTTTGTTCACTTGGGTTGCAGATTGCAGGAGAGATGCAGTGCCTATTTTGGAGCAGAAAAGATAAAACTCTTGGCAAATCAGGGAATGCCAGGTCTGGTTACTGAGAATTCAGATTGTCTTTGTGTATTTAACTTCTTGTGATGTCCTTTCACAGGTTTTTATATTTTTGAGAGTCAGCCCACCATTGTGTAGGATGAGGAATATGACAGAAACCTAAAGCAGTAAGCCTTTCATTCCTTACAAGTCAGAACAATAGTACTTATTAAATTGAGATATTACACAAACACAGCAGTTAGACATCTTGTAGAGATCTTGATAATAACATCAAGAAATTATTTTATATGAAGAGCATGAAATCCTGTCAGTATGATCAAACAAATAATAAACTGATGAAATTTTTCAAGAGTTGTTCAGAGCAGATGTGCAAGCATCCCGTACCCAGCTTTAGTGATTCACGTGGTCCTGAGCCATACAGCCATGTGTTGATGGTGACAACAAGTAATGACTGGGAGGAGCTTTTTCAGGCCCTGATTAAAGAATTTTTAAGTGCTTTTAAGAACACGTTGAGTTGTATTCTTTTCCAGGAGAGTATTTGAATGGGATTTAATCCTATGCTCAAGCACTTTTTCTGAAAGTGGTTGTCTTCTGGAATCAACTTTCATTTCCATTTGTGGTCTAGTGACAGCCCCCACCTGGGTTTGAAATGAGGTCATTTGGCCTGAAAGGTGGGGGTAAAGGTATCTAAGTAGCTTTCATGGAGACTTATTCTGTTGCCTATAGCTACTTTCATCTTAAATAAGGAAGTGTGGCATGTTTGTATTCACAAATCCCGTTGTGCAATGTTCTGTCTCAATTGGGGCTGTCTGTGTCTCCATATTAATTCTCAGGGCAGCTGCAATTTCCTCCATTTCATGCAAATTAGCTTCAGCCCTAAAGCTCCTGGCAGGTCGCCAGCATAGCCCTCTTTGGCAAAATTTGGATTCATCGGCGGGAGGGTGTTAGCCTTTTTTCTTTAAAGGCCTTTGTTTAGGCACATATTTCACTATTTTAAAGGCAAATTCTTAAGAAAATCTCTACCTTTTAGCCAGATGTATTCTTTAACCAGTAGAACAGTCCTAAAAATAGTTAAATAAAGCACAAATAACTAAGATCATGGTATACATTCTTACTCCTTCTCTTGAGCATTGCTATAAATGCCACTGCACCAGCGCCATTAAAATGCATGTCAGGAATTTTCCTTGGTTGCCTCTATTTGGCCTTTTAAGATCATTTAACTATGAAATGATTTTTAAAGATATTCTTTTTGAAATGGAAGGGTTTTTTTTTTTTTCAAAGCCTAGCTGAAAAACATATTCCACAGATTTTCAATGCAATATCTTATTTGCATCTCTCTGATTTTTTTAAAAGTTAAACTTTTTAGATTGAACAATGATTTTGTGTTTTTGTGTGTCCTACAATTATTCTGAGAATATTTTTACCTTTTACATCATCATGAATACTCTCACAGTTTTTTGTTTTGGTTATATGCTATTCTTCTTAAAAGTCAGATTTAATATTTTTTCTGTAAAGATAATAAAGGTGCTCAATTCTTCCTCCTTCTATTCTTTTCACAAGAATCACATTTCATAGATTTCCCAGAACCCACTATTTAAATTCTAGTTCTACCTGAACAGTGACAATAAAAGAGCCTCAAAGGTTCTGGGTTCATGGCGTAACACTGGTTTTGAATTTAATTAGGTAGAAAATAAGATTTATCTTTTCCAGATATCACTGCCATATATTTTCTTGGCTGTTAAGATTCAAGATGTGTTTGTCTTGTATCATCAATAGAAGTAGAAATCCTTCAGGAGAAAAACATATCTGTGGTTCTACTTGTGCAAAAGTATTATTTTTACCTGGTACCCTCATGTCTACAAACCCTCTAAGGCAAAGTGGAGTTGCACAGATATTACCAAAACCACCATCTCAAACCTCTGTTTATCATTGCAATGACTGACTTTTCTCTTTCCTATTACTGTTGACATGCAAGACCATACGACCCCAGGCTGTTTGTAACAACTGAAGTGTTTTCCATGGCTACTATTTAGAAAAATAGCACTATATTTGCACTCAAGTAACTGGAGGAACTTTGCAACTGACTGTCTCCTTGGTCCTAGAGGTGTAGAACAAACCCTCATAAAAGCTCCTGATTTTTAGGCTGTCTATTGTTTACGCACTTTAATCATATCTGTTGTTACCTCTTCTCAAAGACAAACTGTGACAACCATTTCAGTTTTTTCACTCTGTGGCCTTCTATGAGTCTCTATAGTTTCCTACAGTCCCTGGTCAGCCATGGAGACCTCTCTCTGCACACAGGAGTGAAGGCATCTACTCTGCCTTGAGATTATCCTGGGTGATAGAAGAATTATATAGATAGTCATTCTTCAGGGAGGGACTGAAATTTTGAGAGTAATACAGGAAAGCATGGCTTTTGGTTCAGCAAAGTATGGTTAGCTTTTGTAGCTGGTCTCCTGCTTGGATGTTTTAGGTGATTGGATTTTTAGAAACATTTCAATGACAGTGAGGAGAGAGTAGTCTGCTATTTCGCTTGTGCTGGAAAATTGTTTGTGTCATAAAGTGAAGAGATAAAGATACCAGCTTTTTAGCCTGCCCTGCCCGGCTGGGAGCCCAACAGCGCCCCTGCCGGCCGTGACCGGAACTGCACCGAAGGGGAGGGTGGCGTCTGGCAGCCCAGAGAAAGCTGCCACCGGCTTTCTGCTTTGTTTGTTTGTTATTGCTGCTGCTGCTGTTGCTTGTTTGCCTCATTATAGGTATTAGTAAAGAACTGTTATTCATTTTCCCATATCTTTGCCTGAGAGCCCTTGATTTCAAAGTTATGACAATTTGGAGCAAAGGAGCGGGGGTCGTATTCTCTGTTCTAAGGGAGGTTCCCACCTTTAGCAGACACCTGTCTTCCAAACCAAGACAATCCACAACTGTGTTCTGCTAATGAAAATATAAGAAAACCCAAAGCTGTCTGCACTGTGCATGTTAGCTGTGTCCAAAATTATTCTTGGGAGAAAACTGCCTGGTTAATGGACAAGCTTAACACATGATAAAATAACAGATTTCAAGGCCTGCCTGCTAGTCAGATTTGGAAAGTGAGGTCACACAGGTGTACAGCTGCCCTTTGTGGTCCAGTTGACTTTTGCTTGCTTCTGAGTTGTTCATATAGCCAAAAAGGTGCTTTGGGGAGAGAGTTGGTTACCATTGGTGTAGTGGTCCAGCTGGCCGTGTGGGTGCAGAAGGATGGATGACTTGCCGACAGTTTGCTAGTGACAGCAACTGGATCTGATCAGGCATCATGCTCTACACCTGGCTCTGTGCCTTTCCCCATGGAATCTACATGAAGGAAACGGAAATGTCTTGGCAACCTGTATTCCCTGTTTTCTGAAGAGTAACTTTCAGCTAAGGTGTTATAATTGTGATGCATAAAATGTTTCTAGATACAAAATGTATACACCAGAGTTGGAGCTGTCCCCAAGACAATTATTTGTTTCCTAACTGGTGTCTTTGTAAATAGTTGCTTTTATTTAAAAATGTCTCTGGGCTGCATTTGTATCTCTTCTAATGAAAGGCAAGAGTCAGAAGCATCAGCTTTCCCTAATGTCATCACCAGTTTATGATGCCTGCACAATATGGGGATATTTTCTTCTACACAAGAGTGTAGCAGAGATATCTTTTTTAATTAGAGGGCTAGGAAAAAAATCACTTAGTGGAGCAAAGTGAACTTAGAGGTCTTAGCTGGGCTTTTAAGTCCATTTGATGGAACCATCAGACATATTTACCAGCCTCGGTCCTTGGAGGTGAGTGTTTGCTCAGAAGTCTGGGACTGACTCCTCAAGGGGCTTGCAGACTGCAGGTACTCTGTATAAATTCATATGCATCAAGCCCTCAGACAAAAAGAAGTGTGGAGGAACCTGTGTGCTGGGTATTTACACAATGCACCTCAACCGCCTGAGAACAGAGGATGTCTGTGTGAGAGCTTTGCATTGCCAATCCTTTATGTGGCTGGAATTGATCATTTTAAGAAAGAGAGTGGCAAGATGAGAGGAGTTGGGATGGTTCATTGCAAAGTTCCTGTAGTGTTTGAGCAATGGAGAAATTTGGATGAATTGTACTTTTCAGCCAGGACTTGCTGCCATCCGTCTCTCGGTTCCTTAAGAGTAACTGGGATTTTTGCAGCAAGGGTAGCTTGCTGCCAGAAAATCTCAGCTTTGGTTAATGTATAGGCATTCATCATCTGCTGTTCATTAACACACATATTGCTAATGCCTGGCAATCGAGTGAACATTTTTCTAGAGTGGGGTCGAAAAACTAATTATTCACCATATGGTGGCCGGCTCAGCAACAATTGCTGAAGCCATGGAAGCAAAAGGAAGTTGGCTGGTTGATTTCTTTGGACAGTTTGCACAGTGATGACTCTCTTGACACATGCCATTCATGTGGCCGCTGCATAACAGATGGGCTAAGGCTGGGAACTGTGGAAAAATCATGGCAGAGATCTGGTGGCAGGCTCTGTCTTTTTATCCTTCAGAATGACTTTGGGTCACATGGGCTGTGAAAATAACAAGTAGGGGATTGTGCTCTGAGGATTTCCCTGCTTCTTTCATAAAGCCAGAGCGTAATTTTGACTGCCTTTTCGTATTTTGTTTATTAAAGGGATCAGGGTTTTAGATGAAAGAGATTACTTGGTTTGTGGTAGGGGGCTGTGCTGTGCCCATGACACTCAGCTCATTGTTAGCAGGAAAAATGCTGGCAGTTTGATAAGGGATAAGAAAATGGAGGGGTTTTAAATTAAAATTTAAATTACTCCTTATTTGTTCTTTTCTCATTTGTAAATCTCACATAGGCAAGTTTAGATAAGAGCTGTTTTAGATTCAGAATACTCAAACCTGAAATGAATTGGTGTTTTTTTCCAGAGGAGCCTAGTACGGGAGGGTAAGATTATTTGAGCATGCTGCCTTTGCAACTTGTGTGCTTTCTGGATTTCATATCATCCAGACAGTGCCTGAATGGGGAAGGCACTGAAAGTTTCCATGCAGAGATTTGTTGAGCTTTAGTGTCATTCAAAATTAAATCAGGTGGGTTTGAACTATCTGCAAATTACATTTTAATTGATTACAGCAAATTGTGTCAGTTGAGAATTTTCTCATGTCTTTCACAGGAGTTAGGAAGCAGAGCTGACAAGCAATGAAGGTATTGGAGATCCCTGGTGAAGCTGCGCAGCCTTCCCAGAGGGATGCTGGTAGTACTGGTTGCAGAGCATGGAGGATGGGAAAGGAAAAGGGAAGTGAAGGACTGTGCATGAAACTGCTCCGCATGAGGGAGAGCTTGCAGGTGAACCATTCACAGTCGTTTGGGATTTGGGGCCATCTTGTCAGGAACAGCACACAAGCTTCTTGGGTGAAATGCGATATGTAAGGTCTTGATTCAGGATTATTGTTATGTAAGCCTTCATTACTACCATATTTTACATAAATATACACAGGACCTCCTCTCCCCCTGGTCCCCCATCCTCTTCCCCCTCTCTCCAAAAATAAGAGCAGAAAGAAAGTAAGATATCTTACAAAGCAAACTTCAAGCAATATTTTACAATTCATTGGGTTTGAAATTTCTCTTTATAAGCAGAAAGGCACATGTTCCTTTTTGTTGTGGCTTTACACTCTTGGCTGTTCTCTAGCAACACTGTCTTTTCTGTATCTGTGTGCCACAGATACGACATGGTGACACAGAATCACAGAATATTCTGAGCTGGAAGGGACTCACAAGGATAATCAGGTCCAACTCTTAAGTGAACAGTCCATATCGCAAACTTGTGACCTCAGGTTTGCTGGGTGGGCTGTCAAGTGAACACAAACCATGTGCCTTCCTGTGCCTGGGGTCCTTACATCAGCCCCCATTTTTCGTTCTTACATATCAAAATCAGGCCTGTTGGTTCCAGAGGTGAGATCTGCTGCTCACAGGGAGCCTCTGTGCAGGCTGACATTTGATGCAGTTGTGAAAGTACACACAGGAGTGACTGAGCAAAAAGAAAATAATGTGTTTTTATCTTGAATTATCCTTTTTATTGCTATTTTCTGCAGGTGAGACAGTAAATAGCACAAGTTTTCATTAGAGCATGATACGTTCCCATAGGTGAGCAGGGGAACACTTTTTCTTGGCTCTATCTCCTTTGAGAGGAAAAGGTTCACTAGCCTATAATGCTGCCTGCAGTGATTATTTCTTTTGGACAAAGGAGTAAGCCAGTGTGTTTTATGTGATGAACCTCCTAATCAGCTTTTTTCCCCTGCCGTGGTCTGAGCAAGCACAATGTGAGGATATGCTGCATTCCCCTTGGTCCTGTCATGCGTTACCTGCATTTCTGAGCTCTTATGATCTCCTTGGTTCATGACGGCTTCTCTTTTGCTCAGTCACTGCACATCCCACTTTTCCTCAGTGATTTCCCTATCGGTGTTAAAGACAAGGAATACTTCTGTTTTCAGCAAGAAGTCAGGCCAGCAGAAGATTAGGACCATTATCCAGCAGATGCTGCAGAAAATCTACATCTCAGCGCACTGCCAGGCTTAGACTGCTAGACGGAGGGCTGGATTTTCAGATCACTGCTTCTCTTTAGCCTTTGGAGGTAATGCCAAAACCCCAGTACCTCCTCTGGTGTTCCTCCATGTGTGCTCCACCTGCTGCCCATCTAAGGCTGCAGAGTTCTCTGCTCACCTGGCTGGAAAATGTCCCTCAGATTTTGGATAGAGATTTGAAAAGAATTCTAATAATTGCGATTTATAACCTTGAATGCATGTCAGACATAATGGCCAACAGTCTCTTTTTCCATGAGAAAAATCCATAAGCGGATAAATGATTATTAGGAAAATTCAACAGAATTCCTAAGGCCTCAGGTGAGGTGTTAAAGGCGTTTTGCAGGATTCGAGAGAGGAGATGATGGCATGAAAATGTGTCTGTATATACAATTACACTTAAACACACAGTATACTTGCATACACACTGCCATGCCTTTTTTCCAGACATGAAGATATACAAGAACAACAAAATAATTAATTTAAAAATTAAAAAATATATTTATACACCTCCATCAATAGAATAAGTGCTTATGGTAGGTTGATTTTATTTATTGCGTAGATAAACTTGCCAAATACAAGTTGGAGACTGGGACTGACCAAAATGACAGCGATAGAAGTGACAAAAGCACAGGTATATTAGATTTCCTAAGGGCCTAAATGATAGAGGTACACATATGGCCCAGTAGAATGAGAATCTAAGTATTTGTGGTCTGTACATTTTGCATATAAAAAGACTCGGTTTTAGTCCCTCATGGTTCAGCCAAGAAACACCTGTTTTTTCTTTCCTCCCTGTAGCTTTGTTCTCATGTTCTCGCACTTATAACACTCAGTCCTACAAACTTTATGGGTATGGACCAACACAAGCATGTAGATTTCATAACTATCAATAAATTCTGAGCTTATTGGTATGACTGTGGGATATGGCTGTAGTTGCAAGACAGAAACTTAATTTTCTCTGGTCACTTAGTGCCGATGACAATTTTCAATAGTCCAAATGTTGTTTCTGGCACTTACCATCTACTAGGGAAATCCTCATGAAATATACTGTAGGAAAAAAACCCAAAAAACCCAAACCAGAAGCTTAAAGAAAACCATGATTTTGAAGGGCGCAAGTACTTCTTCCCTGTCCTACAAATGAAAAGTTTACATGTTTTTGGGTTTTTTTCAAAATATATGACTTTTTTTGAGGCTGAAATTGATGTTTCTAAAAAATTTAGGAGATGTGTGTTGACAGCTGGGATGTGTGGATGTGGTGGCCCTTTTTTATAGTTATCTAATATTTGTTGTGAAAATGTTACACCAAGTCAGGCACTCATTAATCCAGCAAAGGACCCACTGCCAAAGCATATTCCAGCTTTTAACATGTAATCAGTTCTGTGGCTCAAACAGGGAAGGAACTTATGCTTAGATTTGTTTTCCATGCACATTTGTCTATTTGGCTGCTCCTTCAGTTTTTGAACAAGTGCTGTTTTGCAGTCAATGGACAATCTGACCCCATTGTTGTAATAATACTGGAAATATTTGTTGCACGGGATGTTTGGGTTTGCATCTGGGTTTTTATTAATGTGACCTGAGTGACAGCCTCTTGTATGGTTGTGTGATTTGACTGGCAGGTGGGTGTCCACCTGAAATGTAGGTGGGAGCCTTGGTTGGGGTGGCAGTCTATTTTGGGATGGGACACAAATTTAATGTACAGATTTTCCTTTTGAATATGTATCTGTGTAATTCTGTTGTACACTGAGCAGTTATTAAAACCAAAGTGACCAATAAATAATATTTCTGGCTTCTAACTCTTTAGAGGGGCAGAAAATGATTAGGAAGCCAGTATTTGTTCAGTGAACAAAGGAGTCAAACTATTTAATTTAACTAAGTGAATGAACACTGATAATGGATTTTTCCTGTCATCTATTAATTTTACTTAAGAGATCTCTAAAAATGATTGTAACAGTTTTGTTCCTTCCATGCCATCTAAGGGTCAGACTGTGAATGTCATATGCTGAGAAACAGTTGCTGATATAAGTAATACGACTGACATTTAATTGGTGTAACCTCACTAGCATTATTTTCATGACTGCTGAACGATCAAAGATTTTAACCTGCTGCATTATGTTCCTTTTTATTTTGATTTTCACATGCTTTCACAAATGAACAGTGTAACAGTGAGCCTCAAAACCAGAGTATCGCTGACTACGCATTAGTAGTTAGTCCATACGAGAGCTGTTGTGGATCTCTAACTTATAGGCAGAACTGCTGTTCAGCCTAATTATTACCGATTATTAGATTAATTTTTTTAATTGAGTAGCCTAATTAAAATAGCCCCCCTACTAGCAGTAAGGAAGACTGTATCTATTATCTTGTGTTCTTTCTACACAGCCCCTGTGCAGAATTGCCGAGGAGGAGGAGGAGGAGGAGGAGGAGGAGGAGGAGGACTGTTCAAAATGGTCACTGCACTTGTATCGGTTGCCAGCTTTGAGGTGTATTCTGAAAATAACACATTTTGACAGACTTTTTTTAAAGGATTTTGCCCCCTGTTTTGGGAGATGATGGATGTGCCATACAGATGACCTCAGCACACGGCCGCATGCTAATATTCAGAACCGTGCTTTTGTTTATCTGCAACAATGGCTGTCATTAAGAAAGCTGAGTTTGCCAATATGCCCCCCTGCTCCAACGCTGGACCCTTCCTGATTGGGCACCAGGAAGCATCATGTGCCTTTGACTGGAATGACATGGAAGATGTATGGTCTGAGTGCTGTCCTCAGCACCACTGCTGTGATGCGAAGAAAACCACGCTGACCCAAACAGACCTGTGCTCAAACAATGGCACACCAAACGAAGACAACATATTGGGAAGAAAAATGCTTGTAAACTGTGTGTGCTGGAAGATGTATTGGCCAGGCGGCCATAGGGCAATCTTTGAACTATTGAAATCTTTAGAAATATTGTTTAGTTCTTGAAGAATACTTACAAACCTAATTAATCAAGCATAGATGCTTATTTTCACTCTTTACATACTGCTTCATTCTGGGACAAGAATAGGGCTGTCACATTTATTTTGCTGACCACTTCCCAGGTGCTTGCCGGCAAAACCAGGGTTTGAACTTCCATTCCACAGCAATCCTCAAATAACAGACTTAAAAGAGCCCCTGGCCTTCTCCTAACCTTTAATGTGCTTCAAAACGTCCTGAGTGTTTCCATTTTTCTGTTTGTGCAAATCTTGGTCTATTACATTTCACTTTCTTTTTGGTTTGACATCACCAGAACAGTATTTTAAACCTGACTGAACTTAAGGAGTGATGGAGCAGCTAATAGTGTAATTTTAATGTCAAGTCAATTGTATATGTTTCTCTCAAGAGATGTGAGGATAAGAAGTTCAGTGTAAGGGCTGCTATTACTTTTTGTTTTTTTTTTAATGCGTCTACTACAATCCTGTAGAAGCTCTTGGGAAATACTCTTGCCATGAATTCCTCTTGAATTGCACATAAGTTGATGACTTCAATCTGATCAAAACTGTTTCTTTGGACCCACCATCCTACTGATTTCTAAATTCTGGTACCCCTACATTTAGATTATTATTATAATAAATGTTTACTGGTTTCAATTTTTTCACATACACCATGTGGTCAAAGCCTTCTAGACTACTCAAAAGAAATAATGTCTCCTTTAAAACTATTTTTAAAAGTTATCATGTTCAGTAAGACTTGAAACTAATTCGTACATGCAGTAAACATTTTATTAAAATGTGAAGAACTTTAAAATTCAAGGTAAAATTTAAGGTAAAATATACAGAAAGAGACATAAAATATTGTCTCTTTTTATAATTAAAATCACTAAAATAGAATTTTAATAGTTTAACTACAATTACTCATATAAATTTAATACAAAATATTAATTTATAAATATTTATATGATATATAGTAGTATATTTTATTGTATTATACTATAATAGAATATTATATCACACTGATCATGGAGTATTCCTGGGGTTGTCCTGTGCAGTGCTAGGAGGTGGACTTCAAAGATCCTTGTGAGCTCCTTCCAACTCAGGATATTACATGATTCTATAGTTAGAAGATTGTAATTTAATACAAATTACTATTCTTATATGCATTGTAATATAATAATCACACAAATACATTTAGGTGATCTGCTAAAATAAGCTATCACTCAAAAGAAAAGATATTTTAAATCTAATGTTGGACTTGACTTTAAATGAAGTCAGGGTTAAAAGCATGTGTTTGAACTACCTCAGAGGCAATACTTTCCCAATTAAGAGATTACTTACTACAGGAATGGGAATCCTTAAGCACGTTCTTCATTGTATTTGAAGGCAATGCAGTGAGATATGCCCAGAAAATATGGAACTGTTGAATACACTCAGGAACTTTGCTGCATTTCTTAGTGCACATAATCATTAATATAAATCGCATGTTTGCTCTGCCCTTTTTCTTAAAGCACTGGTTTTAGCCTACCTCCCTAGTAATAGACTGTATGTTTAATGTAATGAACTGTCCATACAAAAGTATGTCCCTCCCAGTCAGGCTTGAGGTGGTGTGGGAGAATATTCAGCCGTTGCTTGTCAGGGTCTAGTGCACAGGAAACAGCAGTGTTCACTGCTAGAAATCTTCCCATTTCCAGAAATGGGTTGAAGTAAGCTGTACAACCCCCCTGTTTTGATCAAGCTGCAAACACTGAACTCATGCAAAATTAAAAGCAAATAGAAAAAGAGACAGACTGGGTGGGGAGTTAAACTGTTGGCAGCAAATGGTCTAAATGAGAAGGAAAATTAAATGAAGAACATACATAATCCATGATTCTGTCTGGATCTTCAGGGTTTCTGCATACAACCTGATTATTAGTAAGGGTAGCTGTGTGGAAACGTGGGCTAATCTTAAATATTCTGAGCTGATGGATTGAAGCAGGCACCATTTCTCTCTCCTAGCACTCAGAAATCACCTCTTAGCATTTAGAAGTGCAGGAGCTTTATAAATACTAGAAGGGCAGTATTTTCATGTAAAAGGAAAGCTAGGAGGTGGGTTACTAACTTTAGCTTGGTGGTTGTTGCTCTGCTGTATAATGTTTGTTTTTTTCTCCATCTATTTCAGTCTGTTTTAGAGGAGATGACTATCATGTGGGATTGTGCCATCATGGTATTTCCAAGTCACCCCCACTCAGGGAGTTTCCCTACCACGCTGAGGACAAGCAAGGACCCAAAGCTCCTTATATCTTGTGGGCCAGTACAGGCACTGGATGAAAATGCTGCTGCATTGGGTGCCAATAGCCAAGCTTCAGGAGCCTGTGGCTTGGTGAGAGCAGAGGTGAGCTGCTTCCTGCCTAGGGTAATCAGCTGTGAGAGAGCATCGGCGGGGCCAGGGACACATTGGTTCTGTGTTGCCTCCTCCTTCCCTGAATGGTCTCATTTGCTCTTTTGATCTCGTCTTCGGCAGCACCAAACCAAGCCTATTTGAGATTTCTTTGTATCAGCTAGTATTCTGTGGCATATTTCAGAAACCGGTAACCGCGTTCATCACATTTTAAATGCAAATGAAAGACCTGTCTTTAGAGTGCATTTTCCAGAGTTTGGAGCTCCTCTCCCTTTCCTCCAACATCAATTTAAATACTGATTACACTGGAAAATGAAAACTTCTATCATAAGGAAGCTTATATTGAGGTTAATGCAAAAGAAGAACTGAGCTGTAACCCTCAATAGTTTAATTATGAGATGTTACTCTGGCTGTTCAAAGGCATAAGATATTCAGTCCCGGTGACCTTATGAGTCAAATGCTGTTTTGGTCACTCTCTCAGTATATCCACCTTCAGGTGAGGATGTAGGTGACTTTCTGGCCCCACTATGTCAGCAAGATGGTCTTCCTTTGTGTCATGTGATCTGCAGGCACATTTTCATCTGCCTCCATGACTCACAAACCTTCTGCCCACACCAGTTGCACAGGTTTTTTATGTGTTTCTGTACTCCTGCAGTGAGAATAACAAGTCTTTCTGTTTCTTTGTGTGTGTCTATATGTCATAGTTGCTGAGCTAAATCCTCAGTTATGTTTATTTTCCCATAAATTTGCTCAGCTTCTCCCATGTCTGACAGTGTCCTCACAGCCACAAGTGAGGAAGGGGCAGGAGCAGCATCCCAACCTGCAAGCCTGCACCCCGTACAGTCTGTGTGTGTCTGGGTGGCCAAGGATGGTGGCACTGCTGGCAGTCCCAGCAGCCCCAGAAACCCCAGTTACCATGGCACTGAAGTTATTCTCCAGGCCTTTTCATATTGCACCAAAAAAAGGAAAAAAAAAGAAAAAGCTCGGGGCAAACACCTTCTTTTTCAGAAATTTGGCATGACCGTCTCCTTCGCTGCTGGCCTGTTCTTCCACCCATCTTCCCACAAAGAGGTTAATAAATGTTTACTTTTTTTCTTGTTTCCATATGGTTTGTTCACAGGCTTTTGCTTGTGTGTGTATGAATGCTCACTTGCATTGACTGCTGTGAGGGAATTGTTCTACTAATGCTGGCCATCTTCAAATCAATGCCTGCACATAACAACAGAAAGTGCCTCAGATGTAGTGGTTTCCACAGGACTATTGTTAGGCCTTTGTCAAGCATTTTTGAACCTAATAAATAACGTCAAAAGTCTCTATCCTAGCCAAAAATGTTCCCTTTGAAACAGTTCTAATAGTATTTTTGTTCTGCAATCTCTCCCAGTGTTGTGAAGAATTTGTGCCTCACAATAGGAATCTGGTATATCGCGTGCCGCTTTCTTTTTCTTTCTTTTTTTTTTTTT
>VZRN01001507.1:46424-106820 GCA_013397935.1 Dasyornis broadbenti | reverse complement strand
TTTTTTTTTTTTCCTTTTTTTCCTTTTAATTTATTTTAAGATGTGAACCCTTCTTTCCTGGGCAGGCATTCTTAATTCTTTACATAAATGTTGCTTTTTCTTGATTACCCATACCACTCGGAACGTCAGTGCTGTAAATGCTACTAAATTTCATAAACTACAAGAAGAACAAATCTTGATAATGATGGAATGAGGGGGAGGAAAGCAAATCATTGGACTTAATTATAGGCTGTTTCAGTGAACCTCCTTTGTGTTTTGTTGCATAACTTATAATTAAATTATGTCTAAAGTAAGGTTTTAACAATTGATTTATGCACTGAAAAGCAATGATAACAATGGTCAAAGATGATCACAGTAGTCCCCTCTGGCTGTAATATCTATTAATCTAAACCATAATGACTATTTATTCTGGAAAAAACTCTAATTGGAGACTCTCTGTGATTCATCATGCCTTATATAGCACATATTAACAATACATTTCATCTGTCCTTAATATGAAGTATAATTTGTGGATAATATACCCATTTCAGTGGTGCAGTAGTGTAGAGCAAATCAAGCTAAGAGAAACATATTTGCTAGACATATTTTATTTCTGTGCATTTTACTTTGCTTATTTTAATTGGGCTCTGGGGAAAAATGTCAAAACCCACATTTCTGTGCATTCATTTTCTCTGTGGCACCAAAGCTGTAGGGTGCTATCTGTATTAAAAAGAACTGTTTCTACTGTGAGGTTTTTATTTAGTTATCTCATTTCAGCTTAGAGATAAAAGAGACACTTCAACTTATTTATTCACTATGGTAGAAATAAATATTAGATCTACAGTTGCAATTGCTTATTCATGGTGTTACGTGGATCTTAAACAAATTTTACTGCTACAATTGTAATAGAGAATGAAACTCACTTTGGACTTGACAATTCAAACTACTAATACTCCCAGAGATTGTTCAATGGACTTAGATCTGTGTTCATTTCTTTCCAGCTGACATTAGCAGAAGAGCTGCCTTGGAGTTCCAGAGTGTGGCCTGTTTAGGAACATCTTTGGCAGAGTCCATTGGAAGGCAGTCCTGAAGGGCAAAGAAGTCTAGGAAGGATGGGCAGTCTCCAAGAAGGTACAGGAGCAGTCTGTCCCCACATGTTGGAAGACAAGCAGGTGAGGAAGAAGCCATAGTGACAAAGGATGGGGGAAACTGGAGATACTCCGTGCTTTCAGTGCCTCAGCCTTTAGTAGTAAGATGAGTTATTCTCTCGGTACTAAATCCCCTGAGCTGAAAGACAGGGACAGGGAGCAGAATGAAACCCCCCTAATCCATCACCACTCAGTCAAAGGAGGTGATTGTCCTGCTCTGCTCGCACTTGTGTGGTCTCACCTTGAGCGCTGTGAGCAGTTTTGGGCACCACAATATAAAAAAGCATTAATCTGTTAGATAGTGTCTGAAGGAGGGCCACGAGGATGGTGAAGGGTCTGGAGGGGAAACCTTGTGAGGAGCAGCTGAGGTCACTTGGTCTGTTTAGCCTGGAGAAGAGGAGACTGAGGGGAAGCCTCATTGTGGCCTACAATGTTCTTGTGAGGGGAAGAGGAGGGGCAGGTACTGATTACTTCACTCTTGTGACCAATGACAGGACTTGAGGAAATGACCTGAAGTTGTGTCAGGGAGGTTTAGATTGGATATCAGGGAAAGGTTCTTCACCCAGAGGGTGATTGGGCACTGGAACAGGCTCCCCAGGGAGGTGGTCACAGCACCAAGCCTGACAGAGTTCAGGAAGCATTTGGACAACACTCTCAGGCACATGGTGGGGTTCTTGGGGTGTCCTGTGGATGGCCAGGAGTTGGACTTGATGATCCTTGTGGGTCCCTTCCAATTCAGCATAGTCTATGGTTCTAGGAAGGAGAAATGGTCAGTGACCTGCTAAACCACTCATACACACACAAGCCTATAGAGCCAGATGGAATCCACATGAGGGTACTAAGGGAGCTCACCTAAGGAAGAGACGGCCAAGCCACTTTCCATCATTTACCAACAGTCCTGACTAACTGGGAGGTCCCAGGTGTCTGGAGGTTAGCTGATATTATTCCAATCTACAAAAAAAATCTGGGAGGAGGATTTGGAGAATTACAGGCCTGTCAGCCTGAGCTCAGTGCCAAGGACTGTCCTGGAGCAGATCATCTTGAGTGCCATCAAACAGCATGTACAGGACAAGCAGGGTGTCAAAGCCAGCCAGCGTGGATTTGTGAAAGGCAGGTCCTGCTTGACCAACCTCCTCTCCTTCCATGACAGGTGACCTGCCTAGTGGATAGGGAAAGGCTGTGGATGTTGTCTGCCTGGACTTTAGCTGGCCTTGACACTGTTTCCCACTGCATTATCCTGAAGGAACTGGGTGCTCATGACTCAGATGGGAACACTGTTCACTGTGCAGAAAACTGTCTGGAGGGCCAGGCCCAGAGAGTGGTGGTGACTGGAGTTGCATCTAGCTGGTGGTGGGTGAGTAGTGGTGCTCCCGACGGCTCAGAACTAGGGCCAGTCCTGCTAACTGTCTTTATCAATGATCTGGAAGAGGGGATCAAATGTCCTCTTAGTCAGTTTGCAGGTGACACTGTGGTGGGTGTGAGTGTTGATCTGCTGGAGGGAAGACATGACCTAGTGTCTCTGCCTTTCCCATGCAGAGGCAGCAGCTGTAGCCTGCTGCAGTCTCTGCTCTCAAGAGGAAGAAAACATTTAACCACAATTCACCTGGATGCACAGAGCATGGGAGAGTATGAGCTTGCTTTAATGTCGTCAGCTTCAGAAATGCACTGTAAAATGGGTCCTGGTAAGTGTTTGGGCAGGTAGCCCGTGCTGAAGCTGGTGTTCCATTGATGCTTGAGGTGGCTGTCCTGACTCTACCATGTGGGTCTCTGTGCATCTGATGTTTCTGCTGCCTCCTTGCTCAGTTCCCTGGCAAGCAGCTATTCTTTCCTGAGTTCAGGTTTAGTTACTGCCAGTTTGAATGCACCACTTGCCAGCACAGCCCTGAGGAGGTGCTGCTGATGCTGCTGGGGCTCCAATGGGGTGGAGCTCACTGGTCCTGAGCTGGCCAGACAGGTGGCCAGAGCTCTCCACTGGCAGCAGAACATGAGCTGCATGAAACTCAGCCAGGAGCTTGGCTGGTGTTCCTCATCTGTTCTTGGCTCTGTGCTTTTCATGCTCCTGCTGCTAAGGCTTGGCTCCAGGACTTCCGCCTGTGCACCTGGCCCCGCTGCCTTTTGGACCCGGCTTTTGGGGGGAATTATTTGGAAAGATAAGGAGGAGACTGTGTGTGACTCCTTGTTCTCTTTGGTAGACAGAAACAAAACACAAATCCTAAAAAATCCTGAAATATTAATTTATCTAATCAAATTTATGGTAACATATGAAATGGGAACAAAGTTGTATTTGTTATTCTAGTGACAGAACTGAATTGCATTGTGCCAGTCAGGTATGCACTCCTGACATCAGATGAAACAGGCGTTTTTAGTGAGGAATCCCCCTGATATCTTCAGAAAAGACTAGAAAAACTATCCAAAGGGGACTTTTTTCTTGTATTTGTCATCCTCAGAAGTGTACCTGAAAAACACTAGTTAGCTAAATGATTCGTTTCAATTACATTATCAGGTGGACTTAGCATTTTTGCTCTATAGTCATTAATTTAAAGACCGTATTTTTGAATATATTTACTGCCTGCAAAAAATGTAATTTTGTTTCAGAAATCTTACACCTGTGGTTTTTGTGAACTGTTCCTTCTGATCCACAGCTAGTTATTATTCATGAACTATAATTGCTTTTCTAAAAATCACACATGATTTTCTCCTTCCCCTGATTTGAGTATTGGTCTTCTTGGTCACATGTTCATACATGAATACAGCAAAATGGTCAATATTAGAGAATATGTCTGTTTTAACACTGTACAGACACACATGGTAAACACCTGATTGTGGCTAAATGGAAAAAAAAAAGACAAATTTGCTGCTTGTTAGCTGCCTTACACAGAGAAACACCAGCAGAAAAATTGACCCAGTATTTTTGTGTTACCTACAGAGTGGTATCAATCACAGGGAAATATAAATCCTAATTATATTCTAGTTAGAAAAAAGCATAACAAACTCAAACCCACATTTGTCATGAAAAATCTGTACCTGATACTGAATTTTCAGTTGATTCAATTTGTGGTACTATTAGTGATGTCTGTCCACATTCATCATCACAAATCTTTTTCATTTGCACCACTTATCCAAGCCTAACATTATAGCTGACTTTTCTTTTGCCAGGTGTCAATATTAGAATAAAACTTTTTGGAAAATTTCAGCAGGTATTATTTGCCAGTGCCCTCCAATAGAAATAGATATGGGCAGGATATTGTTTTGTCTTACAGCGAGAAAAATGTACATTATTATGATAGTATATAGAAAAAGGGAAAAATGATTGCATCTGCATTTATAGTTGGAATCTTATATGGAATATGAGTTTAGATTCAGTCTGAGATCATGCAGTAGGATTTTTCCGTGTGTACTGTAGCTGTCTTAGGAATTTAGCATTTGATTCTCCTGAGCTGTCACTGACCCTGAGCACACAGAGGTTTCTCATATCCCAAGAAGACAACTGTGTGTGTGGCATCCCCATTTCATGATCTCAAACATTGCTTTCTTTCTCTTTTGCCTCTGGTGCAGCAGCTCACTCTCATCCCAACATCAGGACCCATCGGGGCATAATGGTTCCCTTATTCTCTGGGACATGATCTTCTGTGACTCTTGAGCTGTGGAGGGGGAGAAGTCACCTGAAGGAAATGCAGTGAGTGAGGAATATGGTGTTGTGGAGGACAGTGGAAGAATATGAGAGGAAATGCAGGATGGAGGAGGAAAACCAGAATAATGCCATAACATTAGTTGCCCCACACTTCTGGTAGGGGGAGTTTTGTACTTTGACCTGTCAGGCATTTCTTGTGAAGCTGGTTTAGCCATATATGTCTAAATTGCACAGCAGGTGCAATGGATTGTGTAACGATCACGTTCATCACTGTTTTGAGTGGTCTAGTTTGAGACAGGTTTGGCAGTAAGTCTAAAAATCTTGAAAAGAGTTAATTTTGAAAGAGGCACTGATAACACTACTGTGACTCCCATTACATTTTAGTACTGGGTGATCACTTCCATAAGGCTATAAAAGGCTCATGGAAAAACAAGTTTGGAATTCAGAGGCAAATGGCATGAAGTACCAAGTCTGTGGGGCTTTCAACTCATATTGTGTTCATGTAACTTGTATTCATAGACATGTTTGGTGCTGGTTGAACAATCGATATTTTTGAGTATTTAATTGTTTTTTCTCTTGGAAGCTGGTGTATGGGGATGAAGTATAGAAAACAAGCAAATAAAGAAAGGATTTCATCATATCCTTAAAAACTGACCAGGGCGTGTTGCAAGACAAGTTTCAAATATTATTTGAGATTAAATTCTTTATCAAAAAGACAATTGAAATAGATTTTATTCCAAAAAGTGACTTTGCAAAGTCTTGAAAATGTTGAGCTTCAATTAGCATATTAGGAATAGGTGGCTTCACAAGGGAAAAAACATTATCCAAGTTAGAGGTGATTGGAGTTGCTTTCTTAATGGGAGGGACAGTGATGGTTAGTAGTGTTATATCTATTATTTCTCAGTCTTGAAGAAGTGGTCTAGGGGTGCATCAGGTGCAGCATTGCCAGCTCTTTGAGGGAGGGGACTGTCCTACTCTGCTCGGAGGCGGCCTCATCTCGAGTACTGGGGGCAGTTTTGGGTGCCACAATATAATAGAGATCTAAAGCTCTTAGAGAGTGTCCAAAGTGGGGCTACAGAGATTGTGAAGTCTCTGGAGGGGAAACCATATGAAAAATGGCTGAGGTCACTTGGTCTGCTCAGCCTGGAGAAGAGACTGAGGGGAGATCTCACTACAGTCTGCAGCTTCCTCATGAGGGCAAGAGGAGCGGCAAGGGCTGATCTCTGTGGTGACCAGTGACAGGACCTGAGGGGACTCCATGAAGTTGTGTCAGGGGAGGTTTGGATATTAGGAAAAGGGTCTTCATCCAGAGGGTGGTTGGACAGTGGAACAGGTTCTCTGGTGTCACAGCACCAAGCTGACAGAGTTCAAGGAACACTTGGACAACACTTTCGGACACATGGTGTGAATTCTTGGGCATGGTTCTGTATAGGGCCGAAAGTTGGACTCGATGATCCCTGTAGGTCTCTTGGGTCTCACACTACTCTGTGATTCTATGATCACTGACGTAGTTCAGAAGCACAAGTTTGTGAAAACAGAACTAACTCCTTGCCTGCTGTGGAGTTGTTGGAAGTTTTGCCACTACCTTCAACAGAACTGAAATTTCAGGCATTTTTCCTGTCTGAAGCTGCTCATAATGGAATGTCCCTTTGCAGATGTAAATGAATATGCTTCATGACTAGTTCTGCGGAACTGAGGCTTTTTCAGTCTTGATGCCTATATTCCTCTGCAATGCTGCATGTAACAATCAAAACCAAGCCAAAATTTGATTATCAGAGAAATTAGACTTCTAATAATAAAGATAAGAATTGGATTTGGATAAATAAATGTCTTTAGATGAATCCTTTATTTCGTGGAAGATTTACCTTAGGAATTAGATTTGTGTAAATTAAGTCTAGAAGCTTTTATAAAATGGCAACTTCTGTGTTTCATGTAAGCTTGAAGAGAACATGCACACTCAAAGAGGTTTCAGTAGGCTGTATAAATATTGATTTAGATAATCTGCAAGAAAGCAAAAATATTTTTCATGTTTTTTTCCTTTAAAACAGCTGTTATATACAAATGAGTAAGTCCATTTCAGTACCTAAGATGTACCCATTGCATCTAGCTGTGCAACACACAGTGATTCCCAAGGGCAAGTTGTGAAGATTGGAACCAGACAAATGAAAAGTTATGGAAAAATGACATCTAATTCTGTCAGAGTTGCTGTTGTTTTTCCCTTTGTCAGTCAATTTATATGTCTCTTGCCTTTACTGTGCTTTGGATGCATATTGTTCAGAACTGATGTATCTACTGAAATTCAGTTTTACCACTTATACTGATAGGGGTTTTTTATCTCCATTTCACTATGACATTGCATCAGCATTTTGTGTGTGCCCCCACATACCCCCCAGCTTAAAGATGTGCTCTTTTAGATTTTTTTTTGTGTGTGTGACTTTAACAATGTTCACATTTCCTTGGATAGACCCAACAATTGCTTGTTGACCCATTTTAACCCCTTTTGAGCATCATCTTCAAAGTGTAACTGTCCTTGACAATGAAAGAGACCTTCCTATTGTCTGGTCCTTCCAGGCAATCTTTAGCATTGAGTTAAATGGCTTTCAGATGCAGGAGTTGGCTGGAAGGAAGCAGACAAAGTGGTCTGTTGTTTCTGAGTGACTTTGCTAGAGTTTCCCTTTTTTCTTTTAGAATGGTGCATTTCTATAGAAGATGACAGACGTTTTGACAGGTGCAATATGCTTTGAACTGTTGTGTCAGATAATTCTTTTGTCTTGGTTTTTCCCAGCAGAGTGGTACATCTCCTTAGGATGCTGATATGCATATTGTTTGCTTTTCATTTAGTGTGGTGAAGCCTTCCATCCTCTTTTTCTCTCTCCTTCTCTAACTTTTTAAATGGCTCTTTGCATATATGTAGCTGACCCAGATGGGAAGGCGGAATGACCATGACTTGAACCACTCTCTCCAAACTTTTGATCATGATAACTGACACTAATAACTCAGAAAATTAGAATGGTAGTAGAGAAAGAGCAGGCAAAGACGCATAAAAGCACAACCTCAAATAAAATCAGGTTAAAATCTCATCTCTGCCTGCAATGAACTACACTTGGGTAAAAAGCATGGTTTCAGGGCTCTTACTTCAGAGCAGGAAATATTTAGCTTTGTTCATCTGAGCACTGGCCTAGGTGAAAACAAACTGTAGTCATAGCACATAAGCAAAACTTCTTTGAGAGGAAAAGAATTCTAAGCTAAAATTTTAATACTTATGTTTTGTCTTGCTTCTAGAATGGATGTTTTATTACTTTCTTAATAGTCTTACAGTTACTACAGAAAATGCTTCTTAAGCAGGCAGATTAATTTATTTGGAATATGTAGAACATGTTTTATGTTTGTGGTCAGTGTTTTTGAAGTGTCAGCTCTGGGGGGTTTTAGTCTTGCAATGAATTACTGTGTTGTAAATAGCAGCACTGGTAAACTGGTCATGCAGAGAAGATACTGGGATTTGTGCCTGATGCTGTCTTTCTGCATCAGTCCCTGCTTCTGCCTGCCTGCCTTCCTGCCTGTTTTTGACTTAAACAGACTTTTTTACTATTACCTTTGATGTTTTCTTTTTATTTTCAGCGTTAACATCCCTTCTTTTGGTGGCCTGGGTATGACTCTCATTCATTGTGTCATGAATGACATCCGTGTTACTGAAAGACAATCTGACCCTGAAAAATTGAAAACAAGATCTTCTTTTGCAGTTGCTTCACATGGCACAAACTCAATGGGGAAGAGAGATTTAAAGGTTGCCAATCAAACAGAGGAATGGACAACATAATTTACTGTAACAGGGAGAAGTGACTTAGAAAGTGCTGCTTTATGAATCCTTGCAGAACATGTGAGAACTCAGTTTAATAGTTCATGGAATATGTGTTTAAAATATTTATACCGAGTTTTTTTAAAATCAGGGGCTAGCAGTTAAATCTCTGTAAACCATAACTGGATGACCTGGTGGTCTGATTTCTGAAAATGGCAGGAACCCATCAAACTGGGTTTTCACATTCAGTGTGAGAGTGTCTCACTCTAGCATTTTAGCCTACAAAGCAATTTTAAAATTGTGTATGTTATTATGGCATGCAGTGGGCAATCTTACATTAAAAAAAAAAATAAAATAATTACTTCTTCTAGATGATAACATTTATGGCAGCCTTTTGACTGGTCCTTAGGATACGCCAAACAGTGAATAGCTATATTTGTCTCTTTACTAGTAGATGTCTCAGTGCTGCAAAGAGTTCTACAGCAGTACTTAAGCATTTGAGATCATGGATCTGAAATAGGTGGCTAAAACACTGAAATTCAGTCCGCTGCCGTAGAAGAGTGCTAATAATCATCCTGGACTGTAAAAGTGCTTCTTTGGGAGCACTGAAATTTTCAATCTCTACTGGTACCTTTTCTTCAAGTAATTCCTGTTTACATTGCAACTATTACTTTTGTAAGACGGTCATTCAACCAAGATACAAAATCTATTTTAGTAGCTATTCTTAGCTGAAAACACAGTATTTTTGCTATCTCTGTTCTATGCTCATCTGTTTCCACTAGACTCTGGTTGAAGATTTATTTAGTTATCAGACTGTTAACTGGTCAAAACTCCTTATCCCTAAACAGTAGAAAATATATTCACACCACCAGAAATTTCTAAACTGATTTTTGTAGTTATCTATTGTAGTTTTCTGTAGGCAGCTAAGAACAGGTTCTCATGAAGATTGTTGGACAGTCTTAACAAGAGGCTTATTTACTGACACCATTTCCAATTGGAGTGTATCATGGGAAGCTCTCGTCTCAAGAGATCTGACATTGTTTCAGGAAGAACCAAGCAGATCCAATGTGAAATTGCTTCAGGCTCTTTTGCAAAGTAGAGCACTTTTGAAGCTGGGAGAATTTTGCCAAGGGACTCATGGGACATGAATTTCTTGGGATGATGTGCATCACATTCAGTTTTATGGTTTCCCTTTCACTGCTTGAGGACATTGCATAGCTGAATAGATTGAAGGGGAACCCACGCCTTTTTCATAGGAGTTCTAGCGTGAGCATGGCAGAGTCCTTGTTATGGTCATCAGTGAGATGGGTATTTATTGCTTGATCGGTATCTGAAATTTCTATAGGGTTCTCATAAACAAAATGAAGGTGGTTGCTCTTTTGATCAGGTCTAGTAGGAAAATATGCAGAGAGTTCTTACAGCCTGCTGATGTCTCAAAATATGTCCACTGTAACAATTCACAGGCTATACAAACTTCATGGTTGTCAAGTGTTCTGCTTGCCCTTGCCATATAGACGTCATGGTTGTCACTGGAGATAGAGCGCTGCACCTTCTGCTCCAAACACATCGGCTCCTACTGTCAGGGCTGGAATCATGTGGCGAGCATGGGGAGACTATGCAAATTGGATAACATAATGCTGCTCATATAGGAGCTGACTGTGCTAATTCCCACGTTAATCCTGTGAGCGAGTGCAGTGTGAACAAGACACTCACCCCAAGGCTGGCTAAGGCCAAGCCAAGGGTTCCCACCACTGACAAAAGCTGTGGCTGCTCTCCAGGTAATCAACTGGACTCCTGAGTTCTCACTAAAATGTGCACCTGCCACCTGATAGCATTTTCCATTATCCTAGAAGTGTTGAGTGTGGAATAATCTGTGAGGAATCCATTGATGAAAAAGCATTTAACATCAACTCTGAATCTTTCCACCAATTTGCTAAAGTTTGGATCACCCAGTTAGCGAGAAGGCCATGTTGGGCTTGTCTTTGTCACAGGAATCATTTCACCTGTCTGGCAAAATAGCATCAGATTGATGCAGGCTTTCTTAGAGGGACAGAACATGACAAATAGCACTTTCCCCTTATCTGAAATTCAGGAACCATTCCAGGCTCATGGGATGGGAAAGAAACTATTACTGATCCAGGAGCTGATGATAGTTGTAAGTCCCTTTCAGCTGAAAATATTCCATTCCATTCCATTCCATTCCATCCCATCCCATCCTATTCTATTCTATTCTATTCTATTCTATTCTATTCTATTCTATTCTATTCTATTCTATTCTATTCTATTCTATTCTATTCTATTCCATTCCATTCCATTCCATTCCATTCCATTCCATTCCATTCCACTCTAATCTATTCTATTGCATTCCATTCTGGTATATTCTATACTGGTCTGGCCTAGTCTATGCTATTATATGACACTCTATCCCACTCCATTCCATTCCATTCCATTCCATTCCATTCCATTCCATTCCATTCCATTCCATTCCATTCCATTCCATTCCGCTCTAGTCTATTCTATTGCATTCCATTCTGGTATATTCTATTCTGGTCTGGCCTAGTCTATGCTATTATATGACACTCTAGCACCTCTATTCCATTCTATCCCACTCTATCCCACTCCATTCCATTCCATTCCATTCCATTCCATTCCATTCCATTCCATTCCATTCCATTCCATTCCATTCCATTCCTTTCCTTTCCTTTCCTTTCTGTTCCATCCCGTTCCATTCTGTTCTACCCTATCATAATGATGATGTTTAACCATTCAGATTTTTCATTTATGGGGGATTTCTCTCATGTAGGAATTTAAGGACAAATTGAAAGAGATGATGCACAGAGGCTAAGCAAAGTTACTTTGAATCCAACTGAAATATTTTTGTAGCATTTAGATGGTTTCTAAAATGTTTCTGAATAATGTTGCTTTTTAAATTTGGGCTGAATATTTCCTGTTTTGATGTATTTCCCTTTTACAAAATATTGATTTTAGAAAAACAGTATGCACCCCAAAATAATACTGATTTTATCACCATTTTTAACAAAAATTCCAGAGCCATTTTTTTCTTTTCAAGTTCAAATTACTTTGTTCCAGGTTTATTTACTTATCTTTATTTTGAAATTTATTTTAAAAGACGATTAAAAAAAAAGTAAATATGAACTATCACCATGAAATATTTGATAATGTCAAAACAAGGTCCATCATTGTATGGATCTTTTGCAATAATATTTTTTTATTCTAATTCCATGGGAAATAGCAACATAATGTATTTTAAGTTAGACACATAATAGGTACTACCCATCACTTTTCATGTATGTTTTTCTCTTCAGGTTTCTCAGACTTGAATATGATATAAAGAAAACCAATAAAAAAGCAGTTGCTGTTTTATCTTTCCCCTGAGTTTAGTTTATGTACAGATTGCTGTTTCAGGATTTTTTGGTCTGCTTTCTTGACAGAATTGAAATAAATTGCTTGCCTCAGCTTTAATCTGCCTGTTTGAAGTCCTGAGGTCTTGACCACCTAGCTTTAGTAAGGTAACTGATAGGTAAATTGAAGGAATCAAGTTTTTATTATTTAACTGGGACTTATATTAATAATGTCATTCATTTCAATGAATGCTAGTTGGGATCACCTGATCTTGAAACATGACTGTTATGATCTGCCCCTGAGGGCAAAGGTGACTGAGGTACTTATTAATAGATTCCCTTGGGGCAGATTAGAGTGAGACGACACTAAATGACCAGTGTTTATAGATTTTTATAGCTATATATGTATGTATGTGTATGTATATGTAGGGTTTATTTGGTTACAATGGAAATGAGGTATTTGGCAGTTTTTGTCATTATTATTTATACTAATAAAGCAGTATAAAAGCATTTCAGACTTTAACTGAAATTCATTTGCTGATGTTGACTGTAGAGAAAAAGATCACAGAAGGCATTTTAGTACAGTATGTTGGAAAAGGCATTTTAGAGAAATATTGAAATTACCACAAAAAAGAGGAATACGCATATAGAAAGGCACTGGAAAATCTGGATACTATATTCATTCTTTAACCCCTGGTTTTCTGTAATGTAATACAATGGTATTTTTTCTTTCTTTCTCTCTTAAGAAGCCAGAAGAGAAGTGATACTTCTTGGGAATTCTCTTGACTATTCACAACAAAATCAGCAAATCACTGTAGCCCTTCAGAAAATATTAGTGTAATTAATAGCATTGTTTTCCCTGTCTGAACTGAGTTTTGATCATTGGTTATGTATGCAACAATGAATACACAAGTGGATAGCATCAACTTTCTCTACTGGAGCACCAGAAATAGGAAAAGATACACCACAAGAGTAAAATTACAATGATTCAGGAAGAAAGCAAAATTTCCAAAGATCTTGAAGGATATAAGAGGTAAAATATTATTGAACCTACCACCAATGGTAGGAAGTGTGACTTTACTTTGAAGTAACTCTAATCTTCACTTGGACAGCAATTAATATATTGCCTGTAAATATGCTAAGTCAAACTACCTGGCAGGGAAATCTTGTTGAGAATTTTCCTTCAGCCAAAGGAAAAAGTGAGGAAGGCAAAGAGATGGAGAGAGAATCCCAGACTGGCACCAGTGACTGTGCTCTGGGTTTGAAACTGGTCCCTATATGTCCTAAACAGGCTATGCTGGTTCCCAAGCACATACAAGGCACAGCTGAACAGAGACTGAATAAATGTTGTGTACAGGCTACAGAAATGGGGGAGCAGAGGGGCAGAAGAGTGGAGCCCGAGCTCTTGCTTATGAGTGTGTATGTGTCAACAGTACTGATCTACAGAGGCCTAGACTGTTTTCGCTGAGCTCAGATGTTTCTTCTTTTTAGTAAAAGTCTTATAAAGCCAGTCCTGAAGGCCACCCTGTTATTCCCTTATATACTCGCTGTGGCTGAGGATGCAAAATCATCAGTGCCATTTAGGAATGTGTATTTGTGTTCATTCTAGATATTGTGAGCCTATTGGCAAGGCTCATAAATAGGAAATTCTGAGCCTGGGAACTCCTCCTTCCTCCAGAAGCATTGAAATGCCAACCTGTAATTTGTGTTCTTAAGGACCAGTGCTTTCCTTGGTTATGTGTATGCTCATGGCATCATGAAGGTGTTTGAGTGTAAATGCGAAAGGAATTTGGTTATTAACTAGCTCTTGTGCTTCTGCTGGGGTGATGAGTTACTCTTTTGTGGCACCATCACCGTTCCTAGGATCAGTTCATTACATTAATTTCAGGCACAGACGCAATTTTCCTCAGATTTGCTACAGCCTTTCTCTTTCCCTTCTCTAAATTGTACCATACTGTCTTGAGATGTAATTTGAGAGTTTTTGCTGTCTTTTATTTGCTATTATGTACACCGTGGGGGAAACTGAACTAATCACGACATAGTCACATCTGCAAAAAAGAAATTTACTTTGGTAAAATAAACGCAGACAGAGACACACTGCACGTGTAACGAGTAAAACTAGGACAAAATCTACGCTTGCTAATGAATTGTTTCAGAGAGATGTACAACTTGAAAAATTAACTCCTAAGTGGTGAGCAATCTTTCTCTGTCCCAGCATTGCTTTAGTGGCATGATGCACATTTCTGGAGGAAATGCAGATGAGATTAAATAGCACACAGTTTTTCTGCCTCCATTCTGAATGTCATGCACTTTTCTGGACATAATAGAGATGAGAATATAGATCTTGCGCGAGCTTTTAAAAAAAATGTTTCTTAAATGGTTTTCATCTTGATAGCTTTAAGGTAGGTCTCCTATATCAAGATGAAGATTTCTGATGATGAATGATTCACTTATGGCCCAATTTCAAAACATAGAGATTGCTTTAAGTTATTGTGGCACAGGAAGAGGAATGACATTGATCATCTGTTGTTCAATTTAGTTTTAATTTTTCTGATGGATGAATGTTGAAAAAAACCTTAGTTAATTTTTATGTGTCAGCATTCCAGCAAAATGCTGATGAGGGTTTCTTGAGTACCTACTGATATGGATAAGGTTGGGGTTGGATGTCCCAAAGCGATATCTATATTTATTTTTTAATTATATGCAGGGGAGAAAGAGAATCCAAGACCTGTATTTTCCATAGATGGCAAAATACAGATTATTTTGAAAACACCTGGTTTGAACAGGGTTTATTCTTGAAGTGGCTCTACATGAGCAGGACTAGTTTTATTCCCAGATCACAGGGGACAATGCACCATAGCATGTTTGCAGTGTGTTTAAGTCTATTTTACCACCTGGAAAAGGTCTCTGGTTATACATATATACCTGATCCTGCACCACTGCCCAGACCAAATAAACCAAGCATCTTTCCAAGGCCCAGTCTTCCAGTTATCTTCCAGAATACCTGTGACCTGGTTCCTTAGGAAAGGACACACCAAAACAGAAAGGTTGCTTCAACCTGCAAGGAACATCTTTGTTCCTACCAGAGTTTTGTTCCTGGGAAGCAAAATGCCAGCAAAACATCACTGCTTCTCTGTGACTGTACCTTGTCCTTAGATGCCTCAGAGGTCAAAGTTTTTAGGACATAGAGTGTTTATAAACTTATGCTTTCCCCACATATTCTATTGTACATATAAAGGAGAAATAAAACATGTATTTGTTTTGCTTTTATTTGCTGGCTTAGGGAAGTGGAAAGTCTAATGTGTCTAAGAACCCATTTTTCATGAAACATTTTCTTTATTTTTGATCAGCATGAATGGCAAGCTTCTCCCTTAATCTGTATTTTGTGCAATATTTTACTAACCTGTAGGTACCCAGTTTCAATTTTGCTACAAGGCTTCTCTTTGTTTCTTACATAACTAATCACATGACATTCTTTTAAAATTTATCTCATATTAGTCCAAATTCAGTGCAGTAAGGGATAAACAGTACACAAGGAAACTTAGGACATTCTGGATCCTCTGTCACTTTCGACTACATCATGATCTACTAACTTAATGAGCCAGCTCAGCCAGGGAGTAACACTTGCCAAAGTGGGTAGGATTTCAAAATCTAGGCCATACTTCTTTGCAATTATTTTTCTTTATAGTTTTATTTGAACTGTTAGCTTCAAGATTACTCCCCTAGCAGAAAAGCAATTGGTATCATTGTTACATAGTTCCATGGCTTGCCAGTCATAGGATGTTTTCCAATCCTATTATGTTTTGCTTATAATGAGACAATGGCAATATTTTGTTTTAGATGTACTAGAAATTATAATGGAGAAAGAAAATGGAGCGGATCTGTTTAATGGGGAGGAGAAGTTATTTTCTTCCTAGTTTCTTATTACTCTGCTGCTTAATTCCTGGCAGCATTGCATTAATGTTAAGCACTGGTCCCCAGCACCAAGTGGCAATTTATCATCTATCTTGGCAGGCTTCCTGCTTCATCCTGCACCTGCCTCCTTGAAAGAAAACAAGACATCAGATACTTATTCAAATAATGCAGTAGCTGATCAGCAGAGTATCTACACAATGGTAAGTTATCCATGATAAAAGGACAACTTTTTCATGCATTATATGTGACATATGTGTCCTTTCTCTTAAGATTTATGACATTCATGATGGTTACTATTGTTACTCTAATCAAATCTTTTACAGCCTAGCTGCAAAGGTTCAACTTATTGTCAATAGATTTCTATATGAGTCAATCATGCAATTTCATAAATGCTTTGAAACACCTGCACTCTCCTTGGAAGTGCAGAAATAGCAGTATCACGATCTCGTCTTTCAAGTCATGAAACTGCTGTGTCTCAGTAATTCCCTATTGGCAAACAAAGTGGGAGACAAGTCAAAACTATATGTTCACTTGCATTTGCTCCATATGATACATACATCTGTTACATATTTACAGGAGTGTGTATATTTATATATATATTTGCACCCACATATACATAAACTTTAACTGTATGTGTATATACATAAACTTTCTGAAGAATAGATTACGGCCTTAAAACACAAATAAAGAGGATATCAAAGGAAAGCTGTATCTATGAGTCAGAATGTGAATAGAATCCTTTTTATAAAAAGGATACGTAAAATCTTATTCACAAATATGAAAGGAAAGGTCATGTGTTTTACCAGGAATTTGCCTTTCACAGACCTCACCGGAAACAAAATGCACAACTGCTAGAATGCATGATGTCATGTTCCTGCTGGCATGGAAAGGGCATCCTGTGCTTAAAGCATTAATTAGCCTGAGGTGTGGAAACCCGTTCTCTGTGGTGCCACTGATCCCCTGGGACTGTCTTCTTGGTTCTCTGAGCCTTGCTTCCCATGTGTAACATAGTTAAATGTAGCCCTTCCCTCTGCATTGTCTGTATGTGTAGTTATCAAAGACACACACAGGCACCAGTTAGCTCCTTGTATTTGGCCCAAAGCATTTAAATATTAGAACAATGCAGCTGCATATGGCAGCATGGTGATTGATAAAGCCAACTTATGTTCCATTAAGGAACACTTTATTATCTATGACTGTTAGGAATCCATATCAACAACCCAATCTGTTAGGATATGTAACTAAGGATAGTTCTTGAGAGCTCTTAATTTAATGAGAAAAACAAAGGGGGGATAGAAACACTCAGTGAAAATGGAGCAATTAAAGAAAAGTGGCAAGAGTAGGAGGACATGTTCATATGCAAGTGGTGCAGGTGAAGAGGTACCCTATTAAGTGAAGATGTACCATGCAGAGCTGCTCAAGTCATTAAAAGACAAAATGCTTCTCCCAGATACCCATCTCAGAGCAGGAACACGAATTTAGGAAACCCTGTGCCAGGCAAATGCCCCGGGGTTGAGAAATGGCTCATCTCTCTCTTTCTTCTCAGAGCTGTTGCAGTCAGACATCAAATTTTTGAATGTGGCAACACAGAAGGACTACAATGACGACAACAAAGTACTTTAGGGTAAGCTGTTTACTTAAAGCTCATGTTGTGAAGGATTTTAGCACAGAACTTCACATTTGCCTACTGAAATGCCATCCACAAGAGTCCTTTGATCTAGAGGCTAAATCTGATCTGTGTCTCTGAAAGAATTCTTCATATTGACATTCTGATCAGGAATTTTCTTTTTTTTTTTTTTTTCTCCATAGCTTGGTCTGCAGCTGAGGTTCTGTTTTATTTTCTGCCCAAAAGGAAGATTTTCTAGTTGTCTGCAAAACTAATTCTATAACTGTCACATAACTGGGTTTCTAAGTTATCGTAGAGTGCTGAGCATGAGAAATATTTGCTACCTCCTGAAGATCCGTAGATCTGGTTCTGCCTTTATCCCTAGGGTTGTGAGAGGATGTCTGTATATTTGGCAGGCTTCTTGGAAGACTTTTTCCTGTTGTAGTGTTTGCAGTGGTGCAAACAACAACGCCAAAAAGCTGGCGGAGGGCTGTCTTGCTGTTGCAGAATGAGAGCTCTGCTCGTATGTTGAATACAAGCCTTTTTGCTGCTACTGCATCCTGTCTAGCAAATTGGTTTTCATTCTTTCAGGCTAGAATTTTGCTACATTTATGTGATCTTGATGTTTGACAGAGGCCACTCTTCCCGAGAGCAGAAAAGAAGGAGAAAACTAAAGCATGCTGATCACAGTAACAGTGATCTTAACCTCTGAAACCACGCTTTAAAAAGAGCCAGGGCAAAGTATTGTGGACTCCTGGAAGCTGTCAGAAAGCACCAATATAATACTTAGACAGAACCACCAAATTTCAAATGTCTCCTGGGTTGTAATGGTTGGGGTTTTTCAATGTTCTCCTGTTCTTGCTGTAGTGCTGGTGCAGCTCAGTAAATGTGGGCAGGTTTGGTAGCAAAGGCTTTCTGTAGCAAATCATCCCCCCCAAATCAGAGTACTTTGCTCCTGGCGGTCTCCTAGTGTGACCTAGGACCGTACTGCTCTTGCTCAGCACTTCACAGCTGGGACAGATCTGGGGAGTTGATTCTGGCTGTTGGACCTCAATCAAGGAGAAAAAACTACTGGAAATGCACATGGATTTGGTTTTTTTTTTTTTTTTTTTTTTTTGGTCATACTGTATATATGGCTATTTGGTTTCTCAAGTTTCCGTATGTGTTTGCATATCCTAATATTTCTAATGAGTCTAATGTGCAACTGCTTACTAAATACCAACCTTAATGCTTGTGACTTCAAAGCTTTGTTCAGTAGCCACGAAGGCAGAATAAATACATAAGGCTTTGTGTATCTGGTTGCTTGGGCAAGTTGCCTTACTTAGCAAATTCAAAGATATTAAATTTCTATTCAGATGATTAAAAAAGAACTTCTTCATGTTTTACTGCTTGACTTGCTCTGTTTACGGTGCATTAGGTGTTTACTATAGCGATAGAAAAATGGCACCTTCTCCATCTCCATCTCTTCTCCTTTGTAACAGACGTTTCTTCAGAAGAACTCGCTGATCACCTGTATCTCCAACAGCATCTAACAATATTGAATTTAAAAAAAAGGTGATGTGTATGCTCGCCTTTATTTTGCTAAGTTTTGGTTTCTAAAGGTAACAGCTAGTGTCAGGTTTCTCAAACTGCTCCTTCTATTTCTTGTTTTCAATTGAAACACTGTGCTGCGTCAGCAAAACCCACAGCTTGCTGCCACATTCTCTTTTGTGTGGCAGTCATTTGACACATGAAACTGGCAGCTGCTCTTAAAGGACCCTGCAAATCAACCGTATTAAACATACAAAACATGGAGGGGTTCTTTTTCACCGTGGTGGGAAGCTTTCTTAACTACATTTAATTCAGGGGGAAACCTTTGCTGCCATAATTAAAGAGGAACCAAATGAGACAGTGCGTTACGTGCAACAGGATTGCTAACACCGAAAAGATGGGATGAGATGGGATCAGAACAGCCCGTGGAGGGGTTATAGGCTCACGTCTTCCAACAATTATCTTGACACCTGAGCTGTAGTTGTGTGAACTTTTTGACTGCAAGGGACAGTGTTCTCTGCCTGCTGTCACTGCAGATATTTGTGTTGTGGTTAGCTCATACACTTAATTGTCACCAGGGTGAGGGCCTCTGGGAATTTTGTGATGATGCTGCAAACAGCCTTGCACCCCTTGGAGCACTCCTGTTTTTCAGTGAAGTTGCACACGACCTGTGGGCCTGCATGGTCTATAAGCAGATGCAATCTGTGCAATGCACTGCATCTCAAGGGATGAAATAGAACCTAGCAATCAGCATTTGAAAACTTATTTTGTTGTTGGTTTTTTCCCCCTCAAATTTATCCAAACTTGGAAAAAGTAACTTCCAATGGTTTGGGCAAATTTGGGATGGGAATTTTTGTATTTATCTGAGGAGAAAGAAAAGACCCCAAAAGATGAGTCAGGCAGGGTCTTTCTTTTGGGATGGAGTTTTAAAACATAAAATGCAGCATTTGACACTTGAGTTTCTGTGAGGAAAACTCACCCTGGTTTAAGTCAATGCTAGCCCAATCTGTGCTTCAACAATCCACGGGAAGTAAGGTGAGAGAGCATGGCCAGAGGAGAGGAAGCAACCTGAACATCATTTTCCAGAGAATAGGCAAACCCAGAGAATGAACACCAGGGAGTCAAACTACCACTAGAAAGTTATGACTGCCTATTCCCACTGTGAAATCTTCCCATTGTAACAGCATCCAGTCTTTTCCTCTGTGCTTAGAGCTGGACCACACTAACACACATGGTGAGAAGAACTTCCTGTAGTCCAAAAGGAAAAGAGCTGCAAGGTCCTCAGAACTTACTAAGGAGTTGAATGCTGCCAATCTGTTTTACCCTGCAGGTTTGCAGCTTTCATTACCTTGGTGGGCAGTGGCCAGAGCTTCAAAGCAGCAGCTGTGTCATGTGGCCAGAACCACAGATGTGTCCGCTCACAGCAGTAAATGCACTTTAGTGTCCTTCCTTAAGTAATTCCAGATCAAAGCGACCATTTAGATAAATATTACAGATTTTGAGTGAAAGTGGGAAAATGAAGAGAATTCATCACTGTATTTTGGAATTGTTTTGAGAAAGTGTTCCACCCCCCAGAATTAAAACATAAGGACAAAAGCCTTGTGCTGTGTTTCTTCAGAAGATCTAATAATGTTAAAGATCCATAATAAATTTTAAAAATTATGTATGAGAATTACTTTGTCCCTATTCTACTGATCTTCTCCAGAAGATATTCTGTTGCTTCAATTAATTTATGGGTTGGACCTATAATTTTGATAAATATTTACTGAACCAGTGTTTTATCAGACATCAGAGAACTTAAGGGGTTTAGTTCCTTGGGCTCCCAGCAACCTCTCATTTTAGCGTGTATGGAACATTCATCTTTCATCAGGAATGCTTAAAGTATTTTGTTAATTTGTAGTAGGAGATTTTTGTCAAACTTAAATATTTAACTTGGCTCTGTCATATGAATGATGCCAACCACACAGCATTCAATTGGAAAATGTCTGCCAAAGGTCTTTTTCGGAAGTGGAGCTCGCAAGTCCGGCATGCATGGCATGGAGTTGTGTCAGGGAAGATTTAGTTCGATACTAGGAAAAGGTTTTTCACCCAGAGCGTGGTTGGGCAGTGGAACAGGCTGCCCAGGGCAGTGGTCACAGCACCAAGCCTGACAGAGTCCAACAAGTGTTTTGGACAATGCTCTCAGGCACGTGGTGTGGATCTTGGGCTGTCCTGTGCAAGACCAAGAGTTGGACTCGATGACCCTTGTGGGTCCCTTCAACTCAGGATGTTCTATGATTCTAGGTACTGGGGAAAGCAAAGGTGTTCTTATAAAGGACTTTACACTTGCAAGAGAAAGAGGGAAAATGGTGTGGCTCTCTCCTGAGATCCCAGGAAATCTTCTCTCCCGGTAGTGTGAGCGGCACCAACCCAGGGGCAGGAGGAATATGTGTGCCTGGGCAGATATCAAAGGGCTGACAACCCTTACACAGTGGAAAAGGAAAGTACTTGGATTTAGGGCTGTGCTATCTTCCACACAAAGGTCCAAGTGCAGCCCAAGAAAAAAGCCTGTGAGACATTTCAGGTGGTGTCAAACAAGCCCCATCAGCCTGGAAGTCTCTGGGTGTCTGGAACAAGAAGGAACTGGGTTAAACCGTAAATAGGACCAGAACATCTAAATCAGCAGAGCTCCATGGAACATGTCAAGTGACCTGTTGTCATTAAACAGGAGACTTTGGGAATTAGTCTATCATGTCTATATCAGGTGAGGGTCAGTGACATGAGAGCAACATGTTTCATCAGGACTCTGAAAATAACTGCTTGCTCATTTTTCAGAAATAATCTGAGAGGATGCTGCCTTCCTATCCTGAGCAGGCTTGCAAATCAGTTTTTAAAGCTGAAGCAGTCCCTTAAAAGAGTGATTCCACTGTGTGTTGGGATATAAAAGCTGGAAATTCTGGCTGCTTTTTGTGGTTAAGGACAGTGTAGTGATGTTTATTCTGTTTCTCACTGATGGAATTGCTAAAGGAATGAGCAATATCCAGGTTTGGTCTCATCCAGAAGTGATGCAAATCAACAGTTTTTCCTTTGTCTTCAGTGGTCTTTTATCTGACCATTTGTGCTTTTTGGCAAATGATATACAAATTAAATGAGTCATGCAAATGAACACACAATTAAAAGTTTGAATTGGGTTTGGTGCACTAATATCTGAAGTAACCGTGCAAATCGCAAACCAGCTATTCAACTGTAATATCAACATAGTTTGAAATCTGAAAATATTTGTTGAAAGCATTCATGATTATATTTGAATAATTTATAAGTTACGTACTTTCCCAGTCTGCCCACAGTAACCCAAGTAGAAACACAGGTGTAACTAATCAAATATATTGCTAACTGCAGATTACTCTTTCAGTAATTTTAAATGAGGCCAGCAAATATTAAATGATTTTATTTAGGAATAGAAAAAAATGCAGAAGCCCTCCGGTGGTCAAAATACACCTCTCCAGCTAAGTCATATTCCCTTTAATGCTAAACAATTCAGCTGATAAAAAAACCTTACTCTAGTTAATATATTAATTGCAAGCTATTTTAAAGATATATGTAAATTAATAACATTTCTGTCACTCTGCAAACCAATTGTTTTGAAAAAACATCAAAATAAAGGAAAGCAACCAGCACCAAAACCAAATAAATTACTCAAAGGCAGAAAAAGAGATTCCCTGAATTCCCAGTGTTGTATGCAACGTCCTGCCTGAGCATGAAGGGAGTTTAACATAAGCAGAAAATAAGAGTCAGTAAAAGTTGTTTCCTACTGATTTATAATACTGAAATCAGTGTAAAAGATCTTATTTTCTGCATTAGGGTGGGACTGTGTCTGACATAGCCTTGAGTATTCTTCAGTACCAGGAGATAATTGCAAGATTTAGTGTGCTTCTAAATAAAAATGACTTCTCATTATGCTTTTATTTGCAGTCTTCTGAAATAAAATCACCAAGTACCCTCAAAAATGCTGTATCCACTCCTGAAATGGATTGAAGTGAGTGGTTGAGAATAAAAATATCAGAACCTGCTTTGGTTAAAGGTTGCTGCTGGCCCTACTAGTTACTGGGTAAGTCGGAAGCAGAAGCAGCTATACAGTTAACTGCATACGTGTTAACTGCATACTGAAGAGGAGATGAATTTCCCAATTACATGGGAAAAGGCAGAAACAGCTGGTTTTCTGGACTGCATTTTTTTCCTACCACCAAAAAACCCAAAACAAAACAAAACAAACAACAAAAAAAAAAACCAAAACAAAAAAATTTAGATGTCATCCTGTCTGTGATCTGGTCAAAGTATTTTAATACTGGACATACTCCCTTGTGTAAGTACTGTACTATTCCACATCTTATTGAATTATTATAAATTCAAAGTCCATGTTAATATTAAATAGCTAATGGAAGTATGAAATTTTTCCTCTTTAAGAAGATATTGAATGCGTAAAATTGGATATTTAGATTTCAGAGAATCAGATGTAAAAAGGCAAGCAGCTGTGACATGATGGGCAAATAATGACATGTCCTGAATTTATTATTAAGGATGTACATAGCAAAACAAGCACTATTTGAAAGCTTGGTCTCTTGGTAATGGCGTAGGAATACCCACAAACAGAGCAGGTTTGGGACCAGGAGTCACGGAATGTTGCTGTCAAATTAACATGGTGAAGGAATAAGAGACGCAGGGACAGTTCTTTGCTCTGTTCAGGGTTCGTGGGGTGCTCACTTAGACATCTGTGAGGACCACCTTCTCCTCAGCCCCCATCCAACCTTTCCACTCATGTTGAGTCTTAGGGTTTCTTTCAAAGTGGTGAAGCACTTCCTACCCCTCAACTGTAGTGAAAGACACTGAAAATTGTACAGAGTCCCACCTGTCAAATAATCTTGCATCTCTTCAGCTGCTTTTGAACATCTGTGCCGTAGTCAAGTGAATACCTTGCACGTGCATTTCCTATCCCTGGTATTTCCTACCACACTGAAACACACGGAGCTGTGCTGCTGCCCACCAGTGCTGAGATCACCCGGTACCACCCAGCTTTGCTACAGCCCTCAGCCAGCCCCAGGCTCTGGAGTGAAATAGACCTGTGCTGCTTTGACAGGTAACACAGGAAAGGAAGCAAAGGAAAGTGACAACCCCGTGTCTGTAGCCCACATCTCTAGAATCTCACTGAAAAGAACATTGAGTGACCAAGTAGCAGTGCTATTGCCAGAAGCAGGCTTCAGTCTTCACCCCCTCTCACAGAGTTGCCCAGCACTGAACTGTTTTTCTTCATGTCGTTACACTGAACTACACTTTAAAGTCCTCCCTTAAAAAGTCCCCAAATGATCTTTGTTAATTGCTTAATGTTTTCCTTTTGTTTTCCTGAGGTTTTGCAATGAATTAGACCACAAAAAGAACATATAGCTATGTAGCAGAATAATATATTTTTGTAGGGATAGGGGCAGAAATAACAGCATGACAATTTCCTCTGTATGGTATCATGTATTTCTATATGTGACCCTGTTCAAATTACTCTTTTTAAAACTGACTGCTTAGCAGGGGCTGTCTAGGTAGGAAATGTGATCTTGTTTGTCACAGAGTCTGTCAGTGTGTGAATGGAACTGCTAAACTGATTTACAGTGTTTTAGCACAGCTACTCCTGGACATGTGAGGCTAGAGTTACAGAACAATTACAGTGAAGCCATCAGGGGTATTTTATTTATGAAAGGTCTGTTCATGTTCTTTAATTAGGCCAATCTAACCACAATAATTTATGAGCTGTAGTTGCAAAAAATAGTCTAAAAAAGTTAATTACCGTAGATAGTGACTCATGAAACTCTGATCTGTAAATGTTTTGCAGCTAAACCAGTGTTACTTATGTAGATACTTGCATTTAGAACTTTTAAAATCTTCCCTGTTTCTTCCAAAGGACACACTCAGAGCTCATATAGAGGAGATGATGCTCTTCAGACATCTAGAAGGTCTTATCCTCAAAACAGACTTAAAGCCTCACTTAAGATTATTAAATTAGCCCTTTTTCTTTTGGGTTGCTAAAGAGCAAGGGGATGTACATGTACTTCCAGCAAAGAGGCCACTTGGGTCATCTGTCTTTATGGATAATGTCTTTGTGTCTTCTTCCTGATTCTTTGGGAAGCTTTGCCTATCTGAAAATCAAACAGTTAACTTCAACCTGAACATGAACTCTTTTAAAATGCCCCACCAACAGCAGAGGATACAGATTGTAATTTTTTCCCCTGAGATCCCTTGAGAGTTCTCCCTTTCAAAAGTATAGCTTTTTCAGTTCCCTGCATTTTTACCTGTATAAAGTGACTTGAAGATGCAGCTTATTTTGTAGATGATGGTACTTACTGCTCTTTATCAATGTGGTTTTTATGATTTCTTTAGACTTTTCAGAGTAATCAGATAATCATAGGTATCTGTCCTCAATGGCTTGTACTGTGGGGAGGTAAAGACCCTTTCTCTCAGTCTCAATTTTTTTAAAGTCTGAAGGATTTTGTGTAGGAGCCAAGACTCCTAAATATATTTTCATTGCCTCTGGCAGCAGCAGGGCAAAAAATATCCCAACAAAGCCCAGTTATTCCATTGATCTTTAAATCTTCTGATGCTGTTATTGTCAAATATTTCGTCAGATATCTTTAATTGGAATAATATGAAAAGCAAAGACCATTATGTTAAAAGGAGGGCTTGGTGACTTTTGCTGATAAACTTGTTAATACTAAGAAAATGATGAAAATCTCTGGGTCCTTGCTCTGTCTCATTTATTGTACCACTTTTTGACAGGTTTTCGTGAGACTGAATCCACACTGGAGAACTGAGACGGTCACTTTACTGCACAATTGCCTAAGACTCAGGATGGTACAGGTAAGCCGAGGATTGTTTCCTTAAGGCCGTCTTAACTTTTATATATTGTGTTTACATTCTTGTTAAAGTGCTCCAGCCTCTCTATCTAATAACAGACAGTTCTGATTCTCTTGATAAACTGCTGGTTTATCCCTGGATTCTGGTCCCTTTCCTTATCTGATCTCTGCTCATGCTTGCTGTTGGATTTTATTCATCTGATCTCTCAGTTTGTCTTTATTACTCATCTCACAGGTTGCTGAATGAAGGCTGATCTCAAATAACACTTGCTTTTGAAGGTTTGATTGCTCAATTTGGGGACCTTAAACCTCTTGGATGGTTTATAATCCAATGATTGGGTTTTTCTTTTCTCCAATATTGCACACATTTGTGTACATTTTTCTCTGGCCTTAAATACAGTGATATATTTCCACAGATGGTAGACTTCAGAAATGCTGTAATGGGGAAATTTGTTGACTCTTACAAGATACTGGACATGGCTCTGTGTATTTGTGTGTATTTTTATGATTTCCAAATACATAAAACATTTCTAAAAGTTCCCTGGGTATGTGTTTTATTTTTCTGTCAGTGAAAAGAAACATAGGAATAGCTGCTGAAATAGAAACGTTCATATCCCCACATTATTACTATTGCTGAAAACTCTAAAACAATTAAAGTCCTGAAATTAAAAGCAACTGGAAACCTTACTAAGCTGTGGATTATATCACATACTGCCAACAACTTGTACTAGCAGTATTTTTCTGGGAAATTTCCCATAGAAAATTGAATGAGAAAGGTTTTTACACAGTGATAGAAGGCAGGAGCAGTTGGGTGCAGAGGAAGGTAATGAATTAATAATTCAGATTGAGACTATCACTTCCTACATCAAGTAAATGGGGGAAGACAGTGGCAGTAGTTGTCAGAGACACGAGCAAAGAGGGGCCAGGTCTGGTGTTTCTGGTGGTGCTTGGAGGAGAGGAAGCAATGCCAGGTAAAAGAAAAACCACCGTCAATGCTGGTAATGCCACTTTTAAATTGATGCCAAAACCCTTGAATTTGCTGTGGTAAGATAAGATGGGGCAACAGGGTAAAAAGATGATCCTATTTGCTCTGGGCATCATACAGAAACTTCCTGATCCTGGCCTTGCTAGAGAGTATATGTAAAAAGTGATGTAGGTAGGTGCAATTTCAGCATCACGGGACTTCAAATAAAATTTCTTGCCTCTTCTGTCTATTTTTGGTTTTTATGGCCTATTGCATGTAAATCACAGCGATATACACTCCATTGCACATAGGCTGGGCAGATGCCATGCTGGTTCAGCAAAGTTTACCTGAGTCTAGAGATGCCTAGAGATGTCTATATGATATCTACTTGCTTTAAGAGATCTGATCCTTGTGCATCCTTTTGAGACCAGCCCAGTGTTCAGTAATTCCCCTCTTTAATTCTGATCCACATATCTGCACGATTGTTGGGCATCTCTATATAATTTTTCTACTGAATACATTTCCACAACTGTCAAGCTTCATAAATTGTTTCTGAATCCAGTGCAGCTACTGTGCAAATCAGAGAAGAATTCAGACTCTTAGCAAATATCTGAAGCTTAATTTTGATCCTGATCTGATGATGGTTATTGTGACTCTGATTGTAATAACACTGAATTACTGGAATAGTACCTCTGAAAACACATGATAGCAATGTAGGTCCACGGTCACTGTCTCCTATTGTATCCCAGTTTTTTATGCTGAGACTGACAATGCAATTGTAAGACTATGTGGGTATAGTTTTTGTTGTGATTAAACAAACTCTTGCTGGATCTTTTTGACATTCAGCTGTTGCTGAAGATGTTAAAGCAAAAGTAAATGTACTAATCATTGGTAACAAAGCAGCCTAATCCACACTGACCTACAATTTGTTTAGGATCCTTTGGAGCAAAAAAGAGATTAAAGTATATAAAAAAAGAAGAGGTAAATAGTGGGTCAGAGATTAGAAGTGAAAAAGGAAAAGGCTGGCTTCCCCCAGACCACACACTGATAGTGGACTTTTAGTCACTGATTGTTAGAAAATGTTTCATGTTTCACTTTCCCCCAGAACCTTAGAAACAGAAGGTTTGATTGGCACTTGTCATGACTGATAGAGAGACGAAGATGCTTTGGTAAAAAGGAGAGGGAGGCAGCCGTGTCAAAAGCAGAAATAGTCAAAGGATGATTCCTCCTTTCTGTGGTTTTGTCTCTTTCTAAATTATTCAAATCTGGGTGGCATCTTAGGATAACTGGCATTTTGACACAGCTTAAAGGATTGTCTCACTAACTCTATTGAACTAAGGCTGCCATCCTTTTTAAAAAAAATTATAAAGAGGCAGATCTTCTATAATCTGATATGTATACAAACCAAAGGCAGCTTGATGCAGACGTCTTAAATATTTTGGAAGGGGAGCAGCAATTTTATCCATTTTGTGACTGATTGTCTTCTGAATCCATCTGCAAGAATGCTACTTATTGGTGTAAAAAAGGCCTCTATTTGATTTTCTTTAGAATATCCATAGTTGTTTGCAATGCATCTGGTGGTTACAAATCCAAGTCAGGCCAGCTGGATCAGAATCAACAAATGTGGGGAATTTTCTCAGTCGAAAGAACGTACCTCACCAACAGGGAACCTCCTCTATTGATGGTCATCCTGATTATGTATTTTTCTTTTAGGGGCAATTTTCTTTCTTTCTTTTCAGAAAGCGACCGTGTCCCCTTTTAGTGCTTTGTCTGAACCATGCTGGCTGGCGTAAATGGGCTCCCCAGGGTTAGGAGCTCCTCTGTCATTCTAAGCTGCCATTTTATGCTTTGGTGTCCTCTTCACTTATCCATAACCAGAGCCAAATCCTGCTCACTTTATTCACGGCAATCACCCACTGAAATAAATAATTGCAGAAATTTTGGATGAGAAGGATTAGATGTCCAGTGGCATTCTGTGCTTAACTTCTTAAAATCATTTAGCAAAGCCCACGATTCCCACACTGTTACGACCACTGCACTTGGCTGGAGTTAGAAGGAAATATATCATCTTGGCCCTTGTATTGATGTATTTGCTTTGAGCTCCTAGCAAGCCAACCAACAGCCATCATTGTTTGTCTCAGTTTTTAATTCATGAAGAAAATCTTTGGTTTTCTAAAAAGAGCAGCTATATTGGGCTGACCCTTTGCACGTATGGTGCCCAGGGGGTTTCAGACGTCCTTCATCCCCACTGAACAAGGCTCACCAAGCTGAAGGCTTCCTAATGGACAGTTTGAAGTGTTAAATGAAACTAATTGGATAAACACAGCTTTTAATGAAATAGGGCTGAACTCTAGACAGATTTGTCTGATTTTTTTTTTTTTCTAGTAGCCAGTGTAGCTTCTAAGATGAATCTTCTAGACTTTTATGAACAGGACATGCACATTCATTATTCCAATAACACACACCCAGGTAATTGTACAAAATTTCTGAGGAGACAGCTGAAATGGGAGTACTCACAATGCTGGGAATGTGAGGTAGGAAACTTCTTTACTCGGCAAGAGAAGCATGAACACTCAGCACTTTGAACTATCTACATCTTGACTACTAACCACGGAAGGGCCAAAAGATATGCACCCCTAGACTCTAACATTTTTTTCTCCCCTGATTTGAAACAATTCTGTATCTTTAGGTATGATTTACCCTTTGTAATCTAGTGGTAAAAGGACCAGTTAAGATTCACATGAAGAGAAAGATAGTTCTTTGTTGCTGGTAGGACTTCTGAACTCTGCAGAAGGCCTTCATGAGACTTATGTGGGCTTTGGTAGACTTGCCAAGCTGGATTACAGACAGCCCCAAGGTGTGGAGCAGTGAGAGGAAGAAGAAGCACAAGTCTTTCATTGTCCTGTGTAGGGCCAGGAGTCAGACTCAATGCTCCTGATGGTCCCTTCCAACTCAGCATATTCTATTTTCTGTGATTCATATTAATTCATCCAGCTTCTAAGATGCTGAGTTTCTGTTTTAAGCTTGTACTTGATTCTCCAGATCAAAGAAGAAGAGAAGAGGGTAGCTGCACCATTAGAATCAAACTCCTGCCTGCACCATTTTCTATTCTGTTGCCATAATTCAGACATGATTGTGATTACCAAATAACCCTTAATCATCACAAATACACTTCTGAAGGTTATGTCCTCTGTAAAGTGATATCTTTCATGATAGCAGAAGAGACAGGGGATCTATTTTCAAAACTAAAGAATACACTCAAAACGAGAGCAAGCCTTCCTTTTACACAATTGAATCTATTTGTGCCTATGAAATAATTAGATTGTCATGTACAATTGCCCAGAAGAAATTCAGATTCTGCACCAGTGACATACATGAGAGTTATAATTTTTTTTCATATGCAATTTAAGATGCTTTGCTGCATAATCCCGATCCAAGGAGTTTTCAAATGCACTGTTCCATCTGATTAGAACTGAAAACATTTTTGTTCACCCTGTGATTGGCAAATATGATTTGCATTCTGTAATGTGTAAGTCTTCACAGATTTTGGAATTAGGTCCTAGATTTAAATTAGACAGCAACAAATAAAGCAAAATGTTGAACGACCAGAATATCCTAAACTGAAATTATTTGCCCAGATTGCTGAAATCTGTGGCCTTAAAGAGCCGACTATATGGTCTGTATTTTCCCCAAACTGTGAAATTAGATTCCTTTTATGGATCCATCACGGTAGTATGGAGCCATTAGATACATCATCCTACACTTGTCAGCCAGCCTTTCCTGTTCATCGGGACTGTAAAGCATATTAAGCAGACAATAATAGCACCCTTCAGGATGATTAGGTTGTCACGTTTTCCAGTTGAATAATGTACTTTGCTCCTGAATCCCACAAGCAGCAGAGGGCTTCTTTGAAACCCAGGTCCTCTGTGCTCCACTTGCATAAGGTGATGCCAGGGATGTTTCTTTCTCCCCTGCCATTGAGTTTTCTTCCCCAGTTCTTCCAGTGTGGTACCTGTGAGAGTCAGCACAGATGCCAGGTCTTCAGACCTGCCATTCTTCATTCTGCAGTGCCAGTTCCTGGAAAGAGGCTGAAATGTGCTGGCACGCTGCAGAGTCACAACATTGAGCGAAAAGAAAGTTGTTCAAACAACATCTAATGGATTTAATCCCCACTTCCTGCCCTTTCAGGATAACAACTGAGTTTCAAAGGCAGTGCAAACTAATATACAATTCCTAGGAACAGTCTGACAAAGTTAAAACATCCATCAGACTGAAACTGGTGGCAAATAAAAGTCTCTTGAGACTAGAAAGGTGAAAGACAAATTTCTTTTGTGAGTGTTTCAATCTACTCAGTGACCTGCAGCCTGGCCATGGCCAGGCATGAAAAGCACAGCCTGCCCAGAGCAGTTTCTGACCTCAGCAGCCCCAGTTCCTTGCTGTGTATGCCAGGGCTTGGGCAGCTCTGGAGCTGTTTTAGTGCCTTGCAGGGAAAATTGCATCTGTGTCCTGTAGATGTTCGACTTAAGTGGGGACAAACTCATATCCGACTGTTCCCTTTTTAGAGTCAATAGGTATTTCAGGGGTCAGTGCCAGGTTTATCATTTTTATGTTTATCTCTTCTGGTAGCTGCTCCTTTTTTTTTTGGTTCATATGTACAAGAAAAAGAACCCCACAACTCAAACCCCACCGAGACGTATTCTTTGTTGCTTCTCTTGAAACTCTGTCCCAAGGTGGTGGGTGGAAGACAAGGTATCACTGACTTCAGGCCTCCTCCTGCTGTGCCAGAAGTACCATTGCTGTGAGGCAAAGTCATGATCTGTTTTAAACGGGTCAGTTTTGTGCTTGCCAGTTTTATGTCATCAATGAGGCACTTTTTATCATCCGAGCCACCTTTTTTTCCTTTTCCCTTGTATCAGGTCTGTTTTACGGCCTTTCTTATGTCATTAAGCAAACACGAGGACGTTAGGGTCCCATAAGTCCATGTTGTACCTTTCTGGCTGCCATGACAAAAATACAAGTACATGGACATGCCTGGTTTGGATGCCATTTGTCGACCTGGGAGCCTACTCCAGGATGTTCTGCTGTCAGTGATCATAACAGTGCCGTGTAAGTCTACTGAGGTGCCAGCAGGAATTCAAACTTCTCCACTAGCACAGGGATAGGCGTGTGTGCACAAATGAGCTGTGGGGTTTCTTGCCCCGTTACCAGCCGTGCTCATTGTGCCAGCGCTCCTCTTCTGGGCTGGGGCATCCTCCTCCTGAATCGCTGCTGACAGCTCCTAACAATGCAAGTGGTGGCCCTGCAGCCACTTTTCCCATCTACACTTGCTGTCGGCAAGATTCACACTGAAAATGCCAACAAAGCAAATGATATGCTATTGTACAATCATGCTATAATCATTTCTGTAGAAAATGTGCCTTTAATAAGTGAATTGCATGAAGTTCTTTTCTCTTCTGTGTTTAGCATAATGAACCTCCAGACAGCATTTTAAAGAAAGCATAGCAGTCACTAAGCTCCTATTTCTGTGTTTATTTATTGAACAATTTACATTAAGCAGCAAGTATAATTAACTTTTTTGAATAAACACTAAGCAAAATTGGAGTGTTTTAAAAACATAATAGGGCACCCTGCAGTGGTTATCTATTTAAATATTTTATTCAGAAAAGAGATTACCAGACGCCACAGGTTCTCCTGTCTGACAGTGCTTAATGGCTAGTGTTCCAAGATGCTTTCTGAGCCTTGTGTGCTGGCAAGCAGCTGCCCTCAGGAGTCTTAAGGAAGCCTTATCTAGCAAAGGATGTTAAAGTGTACTGCTACATAGTTTGGCAAAATTGGCACTTTTTAACAGTCTCATCAAAGCAAAGCTACTGACCTGGACTCATTCAAGTCAGGAGGAGGATTAACAGGGTGGAGCCCAAGCAAAGGTGCAATTACCAAGGGAGGGCTCGATTCTGGTGTTTTCAGGTGTGTATGGATAGCACAGTGCAGCTCCAAGGCCCAGTAAGCTGGTTCTCCTGGACCTCTGTGCCTGTCCCTGCAGAGTAAATGTCAGGTATGGAGCTGGTGTCTGGGATTGTGACAGAGGTCTGTCCCTGCTTATGTTGTTACAGGTCATTTTTATAATGCTGGCTCCAGAACTGTCTTCTTGTGACTCCTGTGTGCTGTTCTGAGCTTCTAGATGAGAGTCAGAATATATCTATCCTCTCACCCCAGACACACGCCCCTCCTGCTGCTACAGCCCAGTCCTGGAAAGCAGTGGTTGCTCTGTTCTTCTGAGCAATCTGAAGATGCACAGAAGCATCCATCCCGTGGGACCTTGTGCAGCCTCTGCACTGCTGTTCCTGCCCAGGGACACATGGTGGGAGCTCAGCAGAGTGGAGACCTCATTAGCCCGTGAAACTCTAAGTTGGAAGTGAGACTTTGCAGGTTGTCTCTTTAGTCAGCAGAGACATTTTACCTGTGCCACCCAAAAAAAAAGCTGCCTTCTCTCTACTGGCCAGAGAGGGAACCTGATGTGTCCTAATTTAGGCTGACTGCTAACACTAACTAGTAAGAAGCGTTTTCCTCCTTTGGCGGGCTGCAAAGAAGCTGTTAAAAAGCCCTCTGAGCTGGCACCCCAGGAGCTGTTAGCTACTGCTCCGCTCTGGCAGCAACACTGGTTGGAGCTGTGTGCCCTCTCTGGTGGAGTGACAGCACAAACTCCTCAGTTTTGGAGGCTTGTGAGGAGACACTGGCAGTTCCTTTCACCAGAAGAATAGCAAGGGGAAGTAAGAGGGAGAAACTGTTTATGCATCAGGCCTTTCCTCTTTCACACCTCCACAGTGAACAGTTGGATGTTGCTTATTTTTGGAACAAACAAAATTCAGTAAACACCATCTGCTTCTGACAAAATGAGCAACACTTGCTAAAACAGAAACAACAATATGCATTCAAATACCTCTGAAAGAGCAACAGGCCCCATAAAAATATAACAAAGCCTGAGGTTTTTTTCAGTGCCAAACGTGTTGATAGAAATTTTTGCAGTAAGTCTAAAATAGAACTGTACCTAACAGAATCCTAAAATAAACTGGAAAAGTTACTTTCTTTTTTCCTGCGTGAAGTCCAAATCAGAAATTTAGCAGCTGCTTATAAATCTTTTTCCATCATATTGGGCTATACATAATTTACAACAGTTGGAGCGCATCTTCACTTCTGCGGTGCCATGAGCCTGTTTTTGCCTTACACAGCACTGAAAGCAGTCCAATCTGATGGGCAAATTCCAAGCTGTCCTCTCAGATGCCACTTGTTCAGCTTTGTGTTTCTGGGAATTGTGAAAGTCAATGAATGTCCTGTCCTAATCCTTGCCCTAGTAAAAAAAAAAATCACTGAATGAAGACCCTTGGAGCAGCTTCCTAACTTCATGCTGGGAGTTCTTGATTCTCCTTTGCTTCTCAGAGCATGTCTCATATAATCATCACTCAGGGTCACAAAGAGAGACTCTTTAACAATTATGTAGTTACGAGAATTGCTCTGCTGAGCACGGCATGGCTTTTCTCTGGTCCCCTCTTAAGTGGTCTGTGGAGAGGGACTGGGACAGTTTTTCTGTGATACTGACATCGATATCATGTTGAGGCTACGTGGGCACTGCTCACTTCTGATGCCAGCCTCTGTGAACATGTCACCCCTGAACGATCACCCACATAAAAGACTCTTAATGTGTCTCAGACTGCTCCAGGCCTCCATCCCTGTTGGGCCAGCCGGGAAACAAGGTGCTTATGAAGGTTCTGGTTTTGGAAGACCTTGACAAATGTCATCTGTAGATACTGTACCTCATCCATATGGAGAAGAAGTCATGAGCCTCCTTTTGGGAGTAGGAGGCAACAACTCCCAGGTGGTGGACTCCTACAAACCTCAGCAAAGGGGCTGACAAAAGCAGGATTGTGTTCACGGAAAACTGCACAACCTGTGGAGCAATGCGAGTGGATGTGACCTGGCCATGCTGTAGGTGTTTTAGCCAGCTTGGGCAGCTTTAGATGGAAAAAAATGCCTGCTGAATAGGTGTGCTGACTAATGCAGTAAGGGAGAGACACCATCCTTGTAGCCCTGCCTTCCGTGCTGTCTGTGCACTGACAGGGCATTTAGGGATAGTGCTTGAGTCTGTTCAGTACATTCTAGCTAAACAATCCTAATTTCTCTGGATCAGCAGCAAAGCTGCTTAATAATACATCATCCTCCTGATCCACTGACCCTCTGTGGTCTTTAGTGACAAGTTTTTCTTCTGCATTATTGACAAGGATATTAAATAGGAATGGACCAATATACACCTCAATAAATGTTTGTCATTTGTAATGACATTTTGAGACCTGTCAGCCAGTTTTTAAACCACTGAATAGATAGCATGATAGTTTGGTGTTATTCCAGTCTCTTAATCAAAGTTTCATGTGTTACCAAGTGAAATACACAGTAGAAGTCCTAAGTCTATTACCTATATCAACCAAACCAGTAATCTTATCCGGAAAACAAATCAAGTTAGTTTGACAAGATCTATTTTCATAAACCCGTGTTGATTGGCATAAATTATATTTTCCTCCTCCCATTCTTTATTAATCAAGTCCCTTATCAGCTGCTGCACTGTTTTGCCTGGGTTTGATGTCAAGCTGACAGGTCTATAATTACCTGGGTCGTGCCATTTACCCTTTTATAACAGTGGCACAATATTAGCTTTCTTCCCAGCTCTCGCACTTCCTCAGTGTTTGGGAAATGAAGAGCCAAAGAACTGCTTCAGTTTCTGTTAAAACTCTTGGAAATAATTTTCCAGGTTGGCTGATGTCTAACTTTTGTGCTTGCTCTTTAATACCTCTATAAGCTGCTATGGCAATGGAAGGCATGTCACAATCACCCCATGATTTAATTTACATCACTGAGCTCAGTACAGCAATTTGATGGTTTTTCCAAACTACACCGAAGGGCTATATATTGAGCATGTCTGCTTTTTTTATTGCTATTATTGGCATTTGTGTCCCTTCTTCTTACAATCAGCAGAGTAAAGCCATTGTTAGGAGTTTGTTTTCTTTCTGATATAATATAAATCTTGCATTATGGTGGTTTACCTCCAAGCACGTTGTGAGCTTTGGGTGAACAGACTTCCAAAGTGAGGATAGGATAGGATAGGATAGGATAGGATAGGATAGGATAGGATAGGATAGGATAGGATAGGATAGGATAGGATAGGATAGGAGAGAGTAGAGTAGAGTAGAGTAGAGTAGAGTAGAGTAGAATAGAATAGAATAGAATAGAATAGAATAGAATAGAATAGAATAGAATAGAATAGAATAGAATAGAATAGAATAGAATAGAATAGAATAGAATAGAATAGAATAGAATAGAATAGAATAGAATAGAATAGAATAGAATAGAATAGAATAGAATAGAATAGAATAGAATAGAATAGAATAGAATAGAATAGAATAGAATAGAATAGAATAGAATAGAATAGAATAGAATAGAATAGAATAGAATAGAATAGAATAGAATAGAATAGAATAGAATAGAATAGAATAGAATAGAATAGAATAGAATAGAATAGAATAGAATAGAATAGAATAGAATAGAATAGAATAGAATAGAATAGAATAGAATAGAATAGAATAGAATAGAATAGAATAGAATAGAATAGAATAGAATAGAATAGAATAGAATAGAATAGAATAGAATAGAATAGAATAGAATAGAATAGAATAGAATAGAATAGAATAGAATAGAATAGAATAGAATAGAATAGAATAGAATAGAATAGAATAGAATAGAATAGAATAGAATAGAATAGAATAGAATAGAATAGAATAGAATAGAATAGAATAGAATAGAATAGAATAGAATAGAATAGAAATTATTTGGGTTGGAAGGGACCTTAAATATCGCCTAGTTCCAACCCCCATGCCAAAGACAGGGATGCTGCCCACTAGATGAGGTTACTCAGAGCCCCCTTTGATCTGGCCTTGAACACTTCCAGGGGGGGAACATCCACAGCTTCTCTGGGCGGCCTGTTCCAATACCTCACCACCCTCCAAGAAATTCATCCTAATGTCTAACCTAAATCTCCCCTGTTTTAGTTTAAAATAATTCCCCCTTATCCTATCACTATTGTCTATGTAAAAAGTTGCTTAACATTTTTTTTTATAAGCTTCCTTGAAATTCTGAAAGTACTGAAATTATCCACGATTTGGCTAAGGATCTCAGCCTCATGAAGGTCAGCAAACTTCTCAGAGTCCTTCACAGCACACCTGGATGTTGCTGCCATGCCTAATGCAGTATTGTGTGATTCACACAGAAGAGCCAGAGCAGTCAGGCCTTTGGAGGCTCAGCCCTTGCTGCTTTCATTGTGCATCCTTTCCTGGGGGCAAAACAGTGGTAGTGGGCGTAGTTCGTGGACTGTACTGCTTCCTAACTGACCCAAGGACCAAATTGGTCTTTCCATGCAGTCCCTGCAAGATACCCATTAGAGCTATATTCATGGCCTTCAAAAAAAAAAAAAAAAAGAAAGGCAGGGGCATGCGGTAATGGGGTGGAAGAAACTCAGCTGTTAAAAAGGGGGCTAAAGAATTATTTTCTTGTCTCAATGATGTGGGTGGAAGGCAGATATGAGAAAATATGACATGAATCTCTGCTCACAATCTTCCTGTTTTGTTGAGAAATATTCAGTTTTGCTGCATTTAAACATTGAAGACATCTATTGGGAAAAGAAAGGAGAAGATAATGCTTTTTAAGACAGGTTCTTGCTGTAGATTTCCATTTCATGCTAGACTGCATAGAAGAAAGCAACCTGTGTGCATGAAAGGACAGTGTGAGGGGTGGGCATGGTGCTGATGCTGGGAAGGGGAGGCAAGTGCTCAGGATGTAATCAGATAAAGCAAGCTGTTTGGCATTAGTGTGCTAGCTTTGTCCAAGCTCCCAGCATCTCCAAAGGGCCAAAGCACACTCTTCATTTGTCACCCCAGCGCACCTTTTGTGTGAGTGATTTCCCATTGGTATTACCCAGAGCTTGGAGTCGATAGCCGGACTAGCCTCTTTGCTTGTACTATTATTCCCACCAAGCTTCATACATCTGCAGTAAATCCAGGAGGATTTGCAAGTGGGCTGAGGAAGTATGAGTGACAGAATGAGCTGATAAGGCCTGAATCCCACAGAAACAAAAGGCTTCCCATTTTGTCCTGACAAGACAGGCGCTGCCTTGGAATTGATTTGATTTGACGAAGTTTTTGCCAGCTGACCCCAAAAGTTCATGCAAGTGAAGAATTAAGCCCCCAAACTCTCTCACACTCACTAGTAAACCTTCATATCAGTGCCAAGGATGAGAGTATCTGTTGTGAGTTTGGTTGCCTGTTTGTTTTTATAAAACAGGATCACTGAAGCTTTTCCTGCTGACGCATTTTTGATGGTAAGAAACTGAAAAGTGTCTAATGATCCACCGCTCTGTGGACAGAGCATCTTGAAAGAAACCTTAGTTGCAAAGCCAGGCATCAAGCTACAATGCTATTGAACTTTAATACACTCTGAAAGGGTAAGACCTAATGAGGTAAAACATAATAACTTTCTGTAAATCCTTATTCTTGAACTTGTGCCTAACCAGGGAAGCATGAGACAGGAGCAGCATGAATCAGAATGCCTGTCTGATATTATAGAGCCAGACATTTTCAAAAGTCAGCAGAAAGTCTTTAGGAGGGTGTAAAAAGGTGCAGGTCTACTTCTCCTTTGGCAAAAGTGAAGACAAAGTACGGAAGGAAAGCATGACTGGACTTGGCAGCTGAGTTAACAAAGTCAAAACTGGTGCTAAAATATTAAAACTGTCCAAAAGAATAGTGTCTTGAGAGAAATGCATTTCTTCATAACAGATGCAATTTTTTGAGCTGCACAATATGTAATGGGCAAGTTCTATCAAGGGCTACAGGTGCTGTGAAATAGATTTTCCTGCGCATCCACGGGGCATGTGGGAGGGGTACACACAGACCTTCTTCAGTTCCATCCCACTGTACTGAGAATCTTCTCTCACCTGCGCAGTCTTTATTGAAGAGCTTGCACTTCCATATTTATTGCCAAGGGAGGCTGAGTTTGATGACAGGCACCTGAATTTTCCCCCTCTTGGCCTTTCCTATTACATGACAGAGCTTTGGGAATGGCAGACTGGCTGTCCCTTGCTGTTACAATGGCATCCACACCCTTATTTGCAAAGACTAAGTAACATTTGTGTAACCTAGGGAGAGGTATCCAAAATATTAGGATTTCTTTGTTTATGTATGTGTGTGTGAGAGAGAAGGAGTGGGGAGAAGAGCGGAGAAACTACTTTCAGATCAAAGTCTGAATCTTAAATTTATAAGGTATATTTCTTTTTAAGGGGGAATAAAGTTAGTTATTTATAATGCTTCATGGATTCCACACCTGGGAGTTACAGACTGTTTGTTGGTGACGCCTGTAAAATGAGGTGCCCTTTGGACCCCCTTAACCTAGAAAAGAGGTCTCCTGTTTCATATGAAAGTGTTGCTGTGTGCCTCAATTTACTTTTACTTGTTTAATGCCAGAGTACAAACTTTACAGACTCTTGAACCTGTTCTGTGCTTTTATCTGCCTGTGGTGCTGTGTTAAATCTATCTCTGCCCACAGGTCATGGCAAACACTGAAAGCCTGTAAAAGTGTTGGACAGCCCCATTTAGAAAACACTTCTGATTGAATGTGTTGTCATATTTTTCTTGCAATAGGGTATATAAAAAGGATTTATTTTGGTCAAAACCATGATTTTTTAAAGTCAGTCAAATGAAGATAAGAAAGGAGTCCCCTTGCATTTACAAAATATTGATGGGCTGTAAAAGGAACTGATTCTTGGAAAGAGGTGTGTGCCTGTGCATATACTTTTGACATTCAGTTTATATCTTTACACAATATTATTCTGCCCCCTGGTTTCATATGAAATACTTTATTCTGAAAAGCAAGTGTGTTAACTGCATGTGCAAATGCAATGAATTGCACAGTGATAATTCAGAATCATTGTTGGGAGCCTGAAGGTTTGTGTTCCCAGCCCTGATGTTTTAATAGTCAAGTCCCAACATAGATTAGTTTCTACTCCAGCAAAGCTTCGTCAGCTTCTTATAAGTAGTATACTGTTTTTAGAATTTAATTGAGCCCCTGGTTATTCTTTCCCCTGTAGTTTCCTTTCTATCTGTCTCATAAACATCTATGATTGCCCAGTCAACAGCATTGCTTAATTGGCTGAAGATCCTGATCCAGCTTTCCTGAAAGGAAAAGCATCCTAGACACAGTTGCCAATTATTCCATTATCTCTGTTGACAGCCTGGTGTAGTTTGATGTCCTTCAAAGCTCTGACACAGATATCCCATGGGAGACCATTGTCTACAGTTAAAGCATCGTGCTGAAGAGCAGTGATATTCTGTGTCTGCTACCACTGTGTTCACTGGCTTTGGAAGTGTTACTTAATCTCTTGGTTTCCCTATCTGTAAAATGGGAAAAAATATGTTATTCAGAGAAGGTTAAGAGGGTTAATCTTTTGATGTTCATAAAATGTTACAAGATCATCTTTATCGTTTTAAGAACGGACAGCAAATGTAATAAAAAACTAAATGGAAGTTATGGAGCTGGCTAGGAATAGAGGTTGGTACTGATTTCATGATATGGCTACATCAGTTTTTTCCTTGTTTTGAAATATTTTGAAACACCAAAGCTAAAGTTTCCAGTACAGTTTGAATTCTACCCTCCTTCTTGCATCATGGCGTGGCCTTTCAGAACGTAATACTGTAGTATTTTCCATAATTTCCTGGCCTTTAAGTTCTTGACTTCTCAATTTTAATATTCTTTTAATATGAGAAGCTTACTGCAAGTATGAGAGTTTTAGTTTGCAAAAGCAAAGTAAGCCACCTTCCCCTCCTCAGGAACAGGGCGTGCTGCCAAAGCTGACATGGCCTACGAGTTCTGCACAGCCACAAGATCCCAACACAAGTGTTCCCCATGCCTGGGTGTTTCCCTGAGTGTGTCTGGAATCCTCTTGTATTTCTCTGGCCTTTTTCTTCACTGCCTTTGTTCATATCCTCCTGCTGGGCCCTCTTCTCTGCAAACTTGTGTCTGTTTTCATGGCTCATGTCCTGTGCACCCTGCAAAGCACACAGGAGCTCAGAAAGCAGATGTACAGGCATGACTGTGTGCATGCAGTAAATGCTACAGGTGGTGCCCGGCTTGGGAACAAGAACCAAACACTAATTTTCCTGTCCTTTGCAGCAGTAATAAAGCTTGTTTTGTTCTCAAGTGTCTTTTTTGAGATAAGATCTTAGAAATACTGGACTAAAAAAGTGTTCTGGTACTAGTTACTTCTTTGTTTTTGAAGGGATTAAGCTTTAGTTTTGCAACCCTCTTTGAAATATTTTGTTAGAATTAATTCTGATTTTAATTTAAACAGTCTTCTTAATTCTCAGCATTAGGCAATGGTACCTTATCCTACCTGTACCTAAGGAACTAATAACCTTGCTACTGTGTCTCTGCAAAGCTGGAATAATTCCCTGCTTCGGAGTCAAGGCTTGGGGTTGTCTTGTGCAGGGACAGGAGCTGAACTTGATGGTGCCTGTGTATTCCTTTCAACTCAGGATATTCTGTGGTTCTGTGACTTCCCATTTGGTACAGGGTGACAAACTAGCCCAGCCTGAGGGGTGCACACTCTCTCTATCCCATACATCTGGCCTGTTCATGATGCTGTTACAGTACACACCTGCTCAGATGGATTTATTTAGAGTTTGGCAGCTGGTTTTCCTCAGGCTTCCGTCCTCTGTGCAAACAGAGTAGCTACAGTGTGAGGGCCTAAGCATGACTTTGGATGCAGTCGCTCTGGACTGGTAACGACAGGGAGAGGAGACAGAGCCTGATGGTGGGAGGGCAGAAGAGTGTTCCCGGCTGTAAAGTGCTGAGCAACAGCAGGAAAAATATGGCAGACCCAAGCGTGGGTCTGCCTGAGCCCAAAGACCTCTAGCAGCCTTTTAGGGTGTATATTGTGAGAGGTACAATGCACAGGGGGCCCAGTTTTCCCTGACCTCAGTCTCCGTGACTCCTACTGGGGGCACTGCAAGCAAGCTTATATTGAAAGCTATGGAGCTTTTTTTAAATGGTCCTTTACAGCAGAGAATAATTAATTAAACAGGTGGTTCCATGAGCGGTGCTACTAATGATGGCTGCTTTCCAGGATTTCTCTCTCGTGTGGATTTCCAGGCTGTAACAAAGGTTGAGCTCATGCTGTGGTCTTTCCCTCAATGAGGGAATTAATAGGGCCTCCCTCCCTCCCTCTACTCTGCTGCCTATTTTCGTGAAACTTGTAGGTACTTAATTCCTGTCAACCCTCAACGCCTCTGTCTCACTTGGTCAAAATTGATCGACGATTTTGAAACTTCCTGGGGACGGGGGGAATAAACAAAGAAAGAGAAACAGATGCATGAGGAGCATGGCTGGAGAAAATCCGTTTCCTAAAGTTGAAATTATTGCCCAAGACTGGAATGGAAAAATGCTCTTTGTTCATCCCTTTGGCCGTACTGGAGAAAAAGAGTAAGAGGAGATCGATGGTGCTAGTGAGGCTGTCCATGCAGTGTGGGTGTCCGCGTTTTAAAAAGTTGTCAACCTTTTTGGGGGGGGACCAGAACCACTGAAAAATCTTTTAAAGAATGGTAACAATGTCTGACAGAAATACTGACAGAACTTCATTTAATTTCCTCTGAGCATAATCTTTACTACAGCGTGTAAGTCATTTTACAGGGAGGATGTTCTATATAAAGGATCCTTTAACCTTGCAAAACCTGATTTTTTTGAGATTTAAAATAATTTCAAGTGTCATGTAAGCCAAAACATTGGTCTTAGAAATAACGTACCATACATCCATACAGGATTCTCCATAGTCTGCCAGCTTCAGATCAACACAGGGTCTGAAAACTGGAACTTCCTGAAAACTGTGCTTTGGCTACGTACAAATAATTGGACCAGTTGCACAGGAATATATGACATCCTTTGGCCTTTGTCATTCGCCAAAGCAGAGTAGGTGATTTAAGAGCCTATCTGACCTTAAAAGTTGATTAAATAAGAACTGAAGTTTTCTTTCCTGATCCTCCATTTCTGGGAGAGGCATGACCCTCCGTCTTTCCAGAAATGGTTACAGAGCTATTTGGTTAACTACGCAGTTGCAAGGGAAGTTGCAACTTTATGAAATACTTGGTGAGAAGAAACGTCGAGGTTTTATTAAGAGCGAAATGACTGATTTTGTTCAACGGTTTGCTGTTTTCCAGAATCACCAGAGGGCGCCAATGCAGATCATCCCAGAAGTGATGCTGCCCAGAGGGTTGGAACATCTACACCTCCCAGTCCCATGACAGTGTGTAAACAAAAAAGGGTCACTTCTGAAAATTTTTGTGGTGAGAAAAGGCATTTGGTCCTGGGGAAGTGCTCAATACTAAGCACAGTGCAAATCTTTTCCAGAACATATGACATCAGTGCATTGATCGTCTTTGACTTAAATCTTTCTTAGATGCCGACAGTAAGATAAACCTGTGCAAACCCAATTTGGCCAGAAATTAGTTTCCTCATTCCTTGCAGCATCATAGTTCAGTTTAGAATTAGGAAGAAGACCATGTGATAACAACGGTCTTGGAACATCTGTCAATTTGTGCTTGAAATAGAAATCTCTGCTGCTGTTTTGGCATGGAAAGCCAAGATATTTTTGTTGTTTTTATCACACAGATTTGGTTCATCTGGAGTATGTAGGATAAGAAACAATGGCATTCAGGCATCTTTATTTGTCCTTTTGTACTGTTTAGGACACAGCAATAAACAAACAATGAGCATTTCCTCCCAATAGAAACCTTTCTTGCACATGCCCCGAAACACAACCTGAAGACAAATGTACTCTTTTAAAAAGAAACATGAGATTTATGTTGCAAGCTTGTTTAGATACCAGCCAGAATACCACATTGCCACAACTCTGTGAATCACTCCTTCTCTCTTTACAGTAAAAGAATGTTGCTGATAATGATTATGATGATAATTCAGATTTTTTTTTTTTTCTGGCACCCTTTTGCAAATTATTATCTCTATTTTCCAGTTCTCATTCTAAATGCATAGGAAATTGGAAGAGCTGAGTCCCAACACTTTTCCCCCATCAAGTCCTGAATTTGCTGGCGGTTTCCCTTGCTGTGAAAACAGGGTTTATTTCCTATGAACATGGTGATGAGGTGATAGAAATAGCAGTCTAGGAACACAGAGAAAGAGATTAGAAAGGAACTAATAAGTATTAGGAGGAGTTTGAATGCAGAGGTGATGTGGTTGGTATCTTCCACAGAACTCATGAGCTTAATCTGTGTTTGTGGCATGACCTGACTTTCCCCTCCAATTTTCTCATCCCACTCCCAGCAGCTTTCTATGCTGTGTTAGGTGTGAGGAAGCAAGGTCACTTTCATACTTTGTCTTCTTGGGTGATAGGCCTGGAAACAAGCAAAGAAACTTGAGGATAGAGAATCCCATATGATATTTTTAATAGTTTAATGTGTCCTACTTGATCTCAATAAGAGAGAGAAGTAGGAAAAGGTCTGTAATTTCTGTAATATAACTGCTTAATACTGAAAAAGTTTGTTTGTATACCTGTATCTTCTGACTGGAACAAACCAAAGGAATTTAATTATTAGTGGTATCTTTGGGAGCATCTATAGAGGATGCTGCTCTGCAGAACTCAAATCTGAAGAGGTTCTTTTCTTTAACATTTAAAACAAACAACAACAAGCCCTTGCCACACTCCCAGACTACTGCCTGACCAGGATGGAGCTCTTATGCTTTATACATGTTAAACATCTCCTATTCACAGCTAACTTTGACTTTGTGCCCTGGGCCAGGTGAAAAGACGTTTCCAAATAAGAAAGAGAAGGGAAAAAATAAAAAAAAGAAAACCCACAACAAAACCCACCAAAACACAAGAAGCAAACCATAAATTGAAATTTCTGCAAGAGGAGGTGTCTGTGCCCAGTGTTGTTGTGCATCTAAAAGAATAGTTCTCTTTATGGCAATTTACAAAAATACTTAAGGAAAAGTGGGGGAAAGAGTTCTTTTATGGGCTATTTTATCCTTTTTTGTCTGCTCTTGCAGTCGACTTTTTGGCAAAATACTGCATCTTCAGCCAGGAGAAGTTGGCGAAGCACAAAAGGGCTTTTGAAGCAGTAAGTGTAAATTCAGACTTCTTTTCTTTTCCTTTCTTCCTTTTTTTTTTTTCCCCCTCTCCCTCTCCTCCTGTGTCTGTAGACAGCTAAGCAGAAATAATAAGCACCATTGCTTGCAGTACACGTCCCATGAATTACGCTGACATCAAATGTAACTTTAGAATGGAGGCACGCTTTATTCTTTTCGACGAACTGTTCCCCTATCCATTCTTTATTTACATGTCGTGAGCCTAAGCGCTGCACAGCCAGTCAGAACACACACACAAGAGGGGGGAGAAAAAAGGAGGCCATTAAACAAATTAAAAGGGATGGGGATGACTAATACAGTACTCTTGGAATCTGCAATTTGATTAGTCTGAGTTTAATACACAAAAGCAGCGCCGAAGCAGGAGGGGAGTCGAAGTGCTCTTTAATAACCTTCTACAATTAAATTATGGTGATGAATTTAACTATTCTGTGCTTCTAAAGGGGTCTTATTATCTGATTGACTCTGAAAGAAAGTCAGTATTTAACCAGGGTTCTTGAGTCCAGCTATTGGAAGTCATACAGTAGTTTTATGCATTAACAACTATTTTTTTTGTTGTTGCATGCCTCTTCCCATTTGAATTCATCTGTGATTTGAGAAAGATGGCTCTTAGGGTTATTTCCACTGCTTTAGATGGGAGTGTATGCTGGCCCTGTTACTGTACTGCCCAGAGAGTTAAAATGAAAATTTTATGGTTGAATTTGTCTCCTGTTCTGTATTTTTGCTTGTAATTTTTAATTTTCACTTATAATTTTAGACTACTTCCCTCTGCTGCTCTTCTCCATTGTCTAACAATGCATCATTCAAACATAGAGTCTGTGTAAAGCATGCTGGGATCTTTGAAACAGACTTTTGCCATTAAATGGCAGGAATATCATTCCACAATATATCCTGACTTGTGGTTTTCTCTCTGTCCTTCCCCTTACATGCTTTTTCATATGTTGAAGGTGAAGTAAGATGTTGCATGTACAAAATATTAGTAGAGAGGAGAATTGAATGCATTCCTTAAAATAGTATATTTCTTTTCTTGTTTTAACTAATAAGTATGTCTCTTTCAGCACTTTGATCTTTGACAGAGAGAAGGAAAGAAAGGAACAGAGACTTCATAATTAGCCTGATGGCAAAATCAGAGAGCTGATTTTACTTAAAATAGAGGGATATGATGGAGGCAGAATCCAAATGTTCCAGCTTTTACTTCTGATGGCCAAAATGCTGGAGCTACTTTGCAAATTTTGATCTGAATATTTGGAGAGGATCTAGGCTGAGGGGATGAAAAGAGAGAATTATGCAGAGTACTGACTATTCAGCTAGGGCCTTATTCTGATACTTATTTTCATGCTAAGTTCTATCTTTCTCTGCCAGTAGTTTCACTGAAAAGAAACAGAAAAAGAGAAAGATATTATTTCTGGTGCTAAAATGCTGTGCTATTTGAATGAGGGTGCTATATCCAGCACTCATTTTATTCATGCCCTGAGTGCCCAAGCAGGGCTCGGTGCCTCTGCTCCATCCATGGCAGCTGATGGCTCTGGAATGGCCACTGGCACGGCTGAAGGGCAGCACTGCCACACTCCTTGCCCAGCACCAAGTGTGGGGCTGGGCTCGGGGATCTCCATTCAGCCCTTGTGCAGCTGCTGGCTCTGGTGAACGAGGCCAGAGTGGAATTTAGAGCTCTGCTGCTGCACTGAGGAGGGAAGGAGCCGTCACCCTCTCACCCTGTGTTCCCCACAGTGTCCCCTGCTCCCTCGCAGGTGAGAAACAGTGCGCCCAAGGGGCTGCTTGCCCTCCTTTGGTGGCATTTTGCAGGCTGGTACACAAAAATGTAGGAGAACAAAATGTAGCAGTGCACAGCTGTGGGGTAGCTTGCCGCGGGTAGCAAAGGAGCAGCTCATGCAGCTGAGGAGACCATGGCTTAAGCCAGCAGTGAGGGAACAGTGCAGGCTATATCTCTGGCAGCCCAGTTTGGGTGCCCTGAATGTCTTAGAGAGGGTTGAAAATTGCTCTGATTTATGTTATTTACGCTGCCCCCAGGAAACATGGAAACATCTGAGGGTGATCCCTACAGCAAAGAAGAGACAAGGTTGTACCTCTTCCTTCCTGCCAGGACTGTCTGCACACCCTGCCGAGAGGACAGGGGTGCCTGTGCTGTGCTGCTGGCAGGACAATTCCCTCCATCCACTATGCCAAGGGGCTTTGTTCACCCTGAGGGCTCCTGTGGCCATGCTGGACAGTGCAGGGCTCAGCATGGTGAGTCTGTGTGCTCAGGTGCCTCCTCCCTGCTCTGCTCTCAGCTCTTGAGCTGCTTCAACTGTCCTGGGGCACATTTCTGGACACTGATGGTCTCCACAACTCTGTTAATATGGATGGAGCTGTGGACAGCTTATGTGCCTTCAGGGCCTCTGCTCTATATTTTTTGGACATGTTTTTTACTCACAATGATCTATCTTTACCTCTATGAGGGTCAATTAAGACCAAATACTTTAGACCAAGGGCACTGGAGAAAAATTATCTGAGCGTTTTAATATTGCAGTTTATTGTTTTGTCTTAACAGTAAAATCCTTCTTCTTGCTTATTAAATCATGGCAGAAACTTCCTTGTGAGCCAATGATGACAGGCAAACATGATGTCAGTTTTTAACAAGATGCCAGCCAGAGGTTTAAGAGAGCTGATTTTTATCAGAAGCTTTTTTACTACTTGAGTAGCAAAAAACCACATTGTGAGTAGCATCCATGGCTCATGCATGGTAAAAAGGGCAGCACACTGCATGAAACATGGGGATGCTGGGCTGAAGAACGCTTCCTTTTAAGAAGATTGTGCTCCCAAATTAACTTGTTCCTATGCTACACATAGCAGAAACAGTGCTGCTGCTAAGCAGAACAATTGCTTTTCCTTTGTAGTCTGCCTGCTGGTTTGTTCAGGCCCCGCTTTGTGCTCAGCCTTGGCTGGGTCTGGGACAGTGGTTCAGTAACTGTGTAGCTCTGTGTTTAGATCCCAGCCAAATCAGTGACACACAAAATCAGGGGCAGGCAGTGAATCCCCAATGTGCCAGGTTTAGGAAATCAGCACTCTGCATAGATGAGCCAATATCCTGCATTTATTTTGCTGTTTTCTGTACCCATTTCTCTTGCATCTGGGTATTTAATACATATTTTCAACCAGCAACACATCAGCCTTAAATTAAATTCCCTGCTATGAATATCAAAACCCAGGCCCTTCCTTCTCCATGCTGTTCCAGCTTGCAGCAGTCACCAAGTACAAGGGCACACTCCCCCAAGCCTACTCCTTCTCTCCTCCCTCCTTAAAAGCAATTTTAAACTGCTTGACTGAATGCAGTATTTGAATGAGAATTTCAAATATGGGCTCAGGCTTTCTCTTCAGCTCACTGTGAGAGAACAGTGCAGAGAAAAAGGCCTATTGCAGTGAGCACGCTGACTGTAATTAACTTCAGTATTCACCAGGTAAAACACCAAGGAATTAATCAGGCACACCTAAAATGAGCATGGTAACACTGACATGAAAAAAAAAATTAAGTTTTTAAAATAAAGGGGAATTTACCAAAAAGATGAATGGGGACTTCTATCTCCTTCCCCTTGGCCAGCTGTGGTGGAGTCACAATGCCAGGAATATGCAGTGTAGAGAAGGAAGCAGGGAAACAAGGCACAAAGGCTGTAGTGAAAAGACATGTGAGAAGAAAAAGTTTGGCTTCCTCAGGTATCCTCCCTTCCCCAGTGTGCTGCCAGCCCCAGGGATATGCTGAGCATTGCACAAAGAAGAGCTTGGGTCTGGCCCTTGCTCTCCCTGTCATATAATCTCTTCTGTGAGCTGCTCAAGCTCCATCCAAAAGCTGTCATTCCTGCTCCCTCTGCACTGATTAGCAGGCCTTTCAAGACACAGGCTCCTTTGGTGGTAAGAAATCTGTGTCTAATTTCCAAATGACGTTTGTTTTCATGCTAACACCGCCAGCCTGTTTAGCTTGTTCCTTTTTCCGCCTGCTTACCTTGGAGATATTTAGTGAGGCAGTTGTGCTCCAGCTCAGCTGTGATGTTGCCAGGCTGACCAAAGCTGGCCCTGTTATTCTCCCTTGTGCTCCTCTCCTCACCCTGAACCTGCTTCCAGGGTGACTCTCCTCCTGGGCACAGCAAGGGCAGAAGGGTTGGGAGTCAAGGGTGAGGGCAGGGAGCAGGATGGACAGGGCAGGAGGCTCAGTGACAAGCCCCACAGAGCTGAAGAGAGGAGAGGAGGGCACATCCACTGGCAGTCACCAGGGTCAAAATCAGCCTGATGGCTCCAGACATATCCATAGCAATGAGGCAGCTCTGAGGTCAAGCCAAGGAGTCAGAGCCCAGGTCAGGGTCAACAATGTCGCTCATGTGGGGTCCAAGGGCAAGTGTGGGAGCTTAAACACAGCTCCTGAGCTCCAGGCTGAGGCCCCAGTCAGGCTCCAGGCAGTCCAGTCAGCCAGGGTAGCCAGTGGTGCCACATGAGGGCTGAACCTGCAGCTCCGCCCCAGGAGCGGGGGAGTGCCAGCAGAGCCCTTTGGCATGATCAGAGAGGGCTCTCTGGATGTCTGGAACGGGGTAAGTAGACCCCCAGGCATCAGCACAAAATAAGTCTTTCCACTGCTACTTACTGGTAATTCTCTACTGGAAATAGCCTCCTCAACAGACCTTACACCACATTTTTCACATCTGCATCCTATTTCTAGCTCACATTTCTCTCTTTCTTGGCCAATCTCACATGAACTTCCAGCTCCCCTTTCACCTTCATTTGCCATGTTTATTTTTTGCCTAACAGCAGAAAATGCTCTTCTTAATCCTGAATTATGAGCCTTTGGACATTGGAGGTTTTGAATCCAATGGAATTCTTAAGGTGTGAACATTTGCTTCTATGTTTCTGATCCTTTGAAAGTTTTGGTTTAGATGAAGTTGGACACTGAAATTTTTTTCAGGTGAGGTGCTGCTGTAGATCTGCTGGAACCTTCTGTTTATTGGGAGCTCATGCAAGTAGTGGAAATACTTGGTTTCTTAGGATAAGTGTTTGTTTGCAACCTGACAAAATTCACGTCGTTGTATATAACATAAATTGTAAACAAATGTGTATTTGTGTGTGTGTCTAAAAGAAAGAGAAGCTGAATACATAAAACTTAAACCAGCAATACACCAACACTTCACGTTCCTCTGCACACCAGCACTACCAACCCATAACACATTCACCAGACTTCTGGGTTAGGAAGGTACATTTCAAGATGTTTGAATGTTAGGAGTTGGCAAGCTGATCCTAGTGGTGTCCTAAGTCCTCTTTACTCTCTTTCCACAATCTTTTGCAGAACAAACAGTATTTTCCAAGACAGTGACAGGTGGTGTAGTGACTGGATAGGAAGAAGGGATTACTTTTTCTAGTCACTCACTTCTATCAGTTTCCACACTGACAACTAAGCTTGCTCAAGCACACTTCCAAACAACAAGATCTTTGTGGCAGTGTAACAAAAGCCCCAGTCCTTCATGTGCTGCCAGGCCCAGACCATGTGTGTGAAAATGACCCTGCGGTGCTGCCAGTGTCAGTAAGACCTGTGTCAACCTGTGGTCTGAGGGCTGTTTGCACAAATTTGTCTAGCTGCAGAGAGCATTTCTGTACAGTTTGCTTCTCTTCCAAAGTATCTAAGAGGAATGTCCTGGTGTGAATGGCGAAAGCTCCCCTCCGCTTTGGAGCCCTGTTTTGTTCACTGCATGTCTGGCAGGTACATGAAGGGCAGGCAGTGTCCCAGGGGGCACTTAGTGGTCCTCTAGGCATCTGCTGGTGTAGGGTACCCCTGAATTGCTTGCCCTAAGTACTGCTGAATGGCAAGCTCTGCAGAATTTCAGCTTCTCACTGTTTTAAGGTGAAAGCTTACTGGAGCTGAGGGTGACATGCTGTACATCAGAGCTGTACATCAGACTAGCTGTGTGTGGTGTGCTTTGTGCTGTTGTTCAACTCTTACTACATAATGGATTCATCAGCGCACAGGAGGGATAGAAATGTGTAGGGAGAACCCAAGATCATTACCTGTGAGTAATTAGGGCGTTTTTCCTTTCTGCTGCTGTACTTTCTCTGTTGAGAGTTTGTGAAATGCACTGGTATTCAGCCATCAAAATATTTACCAACTTGAACAGAAAGAGATACTGCCTGTGTATGCAGGTTCTCACAGGAGAGAATGAAGAACATGATGTGGTGAGATGTGACAGCTTCTTCATTGCTGATTTTCAGTACTGAGCTGAAAGTGAAAACCGCTGCCTGGAAAGATGCTGAAAGGGGACAGAGATCAATAGTCCAGTTATGCTACAAAATTACCCCAAGATACAAATTGCCAGTTCGTATGATGGCAGAGCAGCTATTTGCTACTTGTATATATGACTTGGGTGGGTTTTTTTGTTATTTTTCCTCATATATTACATTATTCTGCACTCAAATTAAAGTGAGCTTTAGAAGTCAGAGATGCTCTTCAAAATAGGAAGTCGACTCCATTAAGTTTACTTCACGGACACCTTTAAAACTGAAAATAGACCCTTGTCATCTGTTGGTAAAATTGAATGGGAGGGACTTTAATCTGGATGGGATCTTGAAAATCCTTTCCATGTCCTGACAATCTCATTCTCATGTCTGAAGAAGAGTCCCATGTTGCTGGATGTGGGTTTCCCTGCTGACCCCTGCTGCAAATCACTGTTCTCTGGTACTTCTCCCGATGCCTTGACACATCTGTGCTGTGACATGCCTGATGCCGCTGCTTCTGTATGTACAAAACAAATAAAAAAACTCCTTGTTGCTAAGCTACCAACATCTGCAAGATAAACTTTAACTGAAGGTTACAGTCTGCTGCTTAGCAAAGCTCTGGTTTTGAAACTCCATCACCCCAACACTTTCATCTCCCTCTGAATGTGTCCCCCTGAAAATACCGGTCGCTGCCTGCATAAGACGGTTCACCCCATGGCAAGGCCACAGCTGGGCCCTCTGGGGGCAATGGAGCAGGCACACGGAATGCTGATGGTGCACAGTGGTCACCTCCCTCCCTCCTGCCGCTCTTCTTGCTGCCTTTCACTCTCCTTGGAGGGGAGGCACAAAAGGAAACTCCACTTTTCTAGACTGTTCTGTTTGCATCGGACCGAAATGTGTTTTCGACTGAACGATCACTTCCTGTGCAGACAGTGACAGCTCAGTTGGTCCAGGGAGTGGGGTGGGAGGGGGTGCTAAAGTTTTCTTTCATTTCTTGTAGTGTTGGACCATGTCAAATGAGACACTTGAAACAACACCTCATTTGTTTTTCTTGTGGCCTGGTCTGGGGTGTGAAATATTAGGACAGCAGCAAAGTGTTTGCATCTCTCCACAGCTGGAGAACAGCTCCCACAGAGCTTCCACCCCTCTTCTCATTTGGTGGGGACCTGAAGAGCACCTTTCTCCAGACAAAAGCTCCCCTGGGTGCCAGGTTTTTGGTTTTCAACTCTCTTGAGCATCTGAACAGATCAAAGGCATATTTAAAGTTTGCTAAGATCTCACCCTTACTTGGGATATAAAGTTGATTGAAGTAGGATGCTCAAGTTTCAGGTTATGTCTGATACTACTTTTTCACTTGATTCTTCCTTTCTATATGTCATTTCCTGAATGCTATTACTTTGTTATCATCTTGATTGAACTGCAAGTATAAACCAGCCCATCTGGTGAACTTGACAGCAGGGGAGGCAATCCACAACTTTGTTGTTATAAGAAACATGGAATGCCTCTATATTTGCTCTCTCTCCCCATAAAACACACAAACTATGGGGGTTTTTTTGCCTAATGTCTGCATTACAACTTTAGTTTTTATGTCCCTTTCCTAGAAAAGAATTTCCTAGTTTGTAACAAAGACCTACATTAGCATAGAGTAGGTTTTGTGCGGGTTTTTAAAATTGCCATAACTAATTATTTTTGGAGGTTCTAAGCACCATCAGAGGCTGATAAAAATCTATAAGAGATCAGCCCTGCCCCTATTTAAGCTCTTCTCCAGAAAAGTCTTTCCGTCTGTCACTACAATGAGAGAGACCTGATCTCATTTCTGCTCTAACTCCTGGAGACAGTAAACAGAGGATTGAACACAAACTTTGAAGAGAGCTCCCAATCCTACACTGTGTCCTATGTGGGTTGTTGAATCTGAAGAGGGTTTAGAATGATCCTTTGAGGAACACATATTTTCAGTATGCCAGTCTGACTGAGGCAGACAAGACTGGTAAAGTTTCAAGTGTAATAAGAGAACAATATGAACAGATTTTCTCCACTGATCACATTTACTTACCTTAATTCATGTAAAAAAACCCAAAACCCAAATGTAATAACCTTTTATGGGAATGACTTTTAGGCAAAAAGGGTTGGTTTGTGTAAAAGAAGCTGTAAAATACATCAATTCTTGCCTGTTCAGATCTTTTCTTCTGTGTCTATATGTCCTCTCCAGAAGATTATAAAACTTTTAGACTGTGTAGTACCTGTAAATATCTGATGTGTCATCTCATTGAGAAAAATAATGAAAGTTCGTGTCTCTGTAGAAACACTGTGTGTATTTAAGCTCAGTATAAGGGAAAGTCATAGATAGAAGTCAAATCCCTCCTTTCTTTCAAAATTTCTGTATATTCACAAAATTTTTGAATATTCTTCTACTGCTTCTACTACTACTATTGTTGTATTATGTATTGGGAAATGACTAATTGGTGAAGAAGGTAGTGTGGAGCCAAAAAAAGCTAAACTACTGTGCTTTTGTGTTCAGTGAAGGGAGAGAGTAAGAAGTTTTGAGGGTTTCCCTCAACTTGAAAAATGAAAGCAGAGCTTAACTACGCATTGTAAAAGCCACACTCTGAGACACTGGAGTTCTGCCCAGAGACGACTGTCTAATTTTCTGAAAACTAATATTGTGAGTGTCCTTGCAGGAGGATGCTGATGAGAAGGGTACTTGAACCCCTAGCAAGTTTTGATGGCCTTGAAAGAAGTTGCCACTTACTGACTTACTGTGTAAGTAAAAAAAGTAAAGTCAACAGATCCATCCCTGGAAAAGTGTGAGAAGGATGGCAAACATTTCCAGCATTCATACCTTCAATGTTTGTTTGTGATGTTTGGTTGGTCAACATTCCCCTTAAAGGAAAGCAACCTGACCAGCAGCAGCAGTGGTACACGTGTGAGGTATTTTTTCATTAAATGATTCTATACATAATCCACTAATAAATTAGATAACACATGTTCCTTTTCCTTCAGTTTTTGGAAGTAAGAGTAATGTTCAAGGTCTGAAAGGCCTGGAGAGGAATCAGAGCTCTGAAGGAAGGGGAAGGTCAGGTATCAGCAGCGGAAGTGGGGTGTATGCCTTCATTTTTATACAAGTAATTTCAGCCAGGTAGTTGAGATAGAACAAGGAGATAGCTCTAAGGGTACAGTCTACTCATGCTACTCAATATTACATCTTTGCACAGAATTTTTTCTTTTTTCAGTTGTTAGCTACATTTTGAAAAGTGACAGTGGATTTGGGATCTGTCCCATTTTGGTCAGCCAACTTGGCAAAATGGAGAGGAGTCTAAATATAGCTGTAGGAGATGTTGCTCATTAGGCGACTGAAACCACTAGACAAGATAAAAATATGTCAAATACTCTGTGCATTTAATTTCAGCTTGAGCTAGTCTCCCTGTACAGAAACTCCACTTCTGTGGTAGTTGCTTTTATTTACTTCCTACAATACAGATACTTGATTTTATCTTAATGTTTTGTATGTGCTCAAGTATTAGCCAATTTTCCAAGTGTCATGGTAGTGCTTGAAAGTTTTTCACGTCCAGCATTAAAACATTTGGCTCTCCAAATGATTCTGGTTTGTAGCTGATGCACATCAGTGGAGCTGTGCCAGCTTCCTCCAGCTGAGACTTTGGCCCTTCAGTGCTGGCCTTTTTGCAGTTCTCTTATCACGATCCTGTTTGAACCATCCAGACATACAGCACAAACTCTGTTAACGCAGAAAACCAGTACTGGGAAATACAGAAAAAGAAGTATAAAAACCTCCGTGATTTAATCCAAACCTTACAAAGGCGTTGTTTCTTTGGGCACTTTCTTTGAAAAGACTACCATTTCAAACAAAACAGAAGGAAATTAGTAGGAAGTGATTATGGAGACAGGAAATCTGAAAGCCATGAAACTGTAAATAAAGTGTTATTTGTACTACTGTACTTGGTGCCCTGCTTTGCATTCCCAGCACGAAATGTTAGACAAGGCTTTAGCACTAGAGCAGGGACCAAGTTATTTGGATGTTTAAAAAAAAACTAACAAAAGAAGTAAAAAGGGTCCAACCACATATTTCATATGATTAAAAGTAGAAAGTCTCTTGGCCAATTATTTGTATGGAATTCTTCTGGACAGATTTTTATCTGAAACTTGAAGCCCTGCAGCCATCTCCATCGCAATTTGTTCCTCTCAGCAAAGGATGTGACTTGTTTAGACATCAAACACGTATCAAGTGGCTCAATGTTAGTATTCTGAAGCATCAGCTCTGAGGCAGACGCCAGTGCTAACATCATTACACAACTCATGTGGCACTGTGATAATCCAGTGCAGCACTGCCTGCATTTATTGTTTATTTTTATCAGACCTATAAAGCTCATCTTTTCCATCTGTTAGCATTATCTTATGTGATCCATTAATACAGCTAAGAGGGATGCATTACACTGTGCACCTGCATATCAGTTAGTGAACCACCTTAACCTACAGTAACAACGAGTGAATGAACCCAGATTTTAATTGCTTCAATTATGATGTGTTTGCTTTGGCAGTGGTTACTGTCATATGAAAAATTAACCAGCAAAGTTATTCCTGGGTCTTTAGTTTTTTGTATATATGCATTCAGAAAATATCCCTTTCCTCTCCCTTCCTCAACAGCCACGTCTTGTGTTTTCTGCTATGGTTTAAAAATTATTTCCTCGAAGGGGTAATAAAGCAAAGCATTTGAGCAAGAGAGTGCATACAACTCCAGTGCGGTCTGAAGAAATGCTCTGAAGCACACGAACTTTACAGGAGCTAAGACCATATGTTTTCATGTTGTGACAGGCCACTGAGTCCTGTGGGCAGGAGCTAGTCCCTGAAAGACAGAGGGCTGACAGAACTAAAACCTAAAACCAAAACCTCTGATTGCTGCTTCACAATGCTGCTCAAGCAGAAACAGCTTCCTGAAACTGCCATAAGACTTTTGATTCTCAGTGGTTTTTCATGACAAGAGAGTCTGGAGGTAAAATTTGTAGGAAACAAACATCCATTTGGGGGAAGCTCCAATGTGTCCAAAGTGGTGAGACCTGCACTGCATTTAGTCTGGCACATCCCCATATGACAAGGAAATCAAGAAGACACGAGCATTGTGGTTATTGCTAGAAGAGTAAGCTCTGCAAGCTTTAGCAAGGGGAGCAAGGATAAGAACAGACAGAACTGGACAGAGCAGACTAGAATCAGCTCATGTTAGGAGAGTTTACTGCTGGTACTATTTCAGTGGCTGCAGGGGCAGGTAAATGGATAATACATCTCCTGAGAGCATTTTGCACCAGATAGAGTCAGTCTTTTTTAAAATGTGGGCACATAGCAAGAGAAATACAAGGTAGCTGAGCCCTACTTGCCAATCATCACCATTCTGATGCCTTCAAATCAGCAAACATCTCCTTTGCAAAGGGACGGGGAAAGGAGGAAAGGGGAAGGGTGGAATGAAAATATTACAGTTACTTTCCTTTGTACAGCAACAGTGTGTTGTATAAAACAGAGACAAATATTTGTGGTGGTCTTCTTCACTGACTTAGAGGATGTTCTCAAATTATCTTCGGTGTGGACTTGTGTATGGCAACGTCTAAATTACAGCTGTAATATTTTTGTGGACTCCTTCATCTTTCCTGCCCTAAAGCATTTTCCCCCCACCAGTCTGGCGTCCTTGTCAACTTCTTTGGAGAATGCATTAATATTTTGGGGGAATTGTTTTGCTGGCTGTGCTAATCGGGTTTGTCTCTTCTTCCATCAGGGCTTTTTATCCAGCCTTCCCCCCCTTCCCCCTGCCTCCCTCCCTTCCAAGCAAGGCAGCAATCTGTTCTTTTTAAACCCTTCATCATCTTTGCTCTCTCCATCTCAGTTTCCCCAGATTTTAGAGATTGTTGGCTATTATGTAACAGATGGCCTGACAGACCTCCGACTCTTTGCGGTGATGGCTAGCTTGGCGCAGAAAATAGCAGCACTGGAGTAAGCATTCAGTAGCATAGACGCTCATGAATTTTAACTCCTCAGTGACAAAGGAATTCAAGGGGGTAAGAGCCAATCTATCAGTAGCCAAAGTAATTAGAAGACTTAGATGGTCTCTAGTGCAGAGTGTCCCTTCTCTGCTTTGGGCTGTTCATAGTAGATTAGGATAGTCTATGTCCCATTGATCTCTAAACCATAACTATGCTTCAAAACAATGGGACAGCTTAATCCAGAAATTGAGACATTGGAATAAGCATCACTGAGGGCTGTTCTTTTGGCTTGTGATGAAATGTACTTTGCAGCATCAAGCTGGGACAATGTATATTGAATAGAGTTATACTTTGATTTTTGTTTTTATCATATTCCTGGTTAGCAGGAGAAATCACTGATCAATAGTCCATCTCTAAACATTTAATACTTGGGGAATTAGTTTTCTTGCCCTCTTTACATCTTCTGTTTTCTTTGTTCTTTGTCATTCTTGCTTCTGTATGTATATTGAAAGAGTTCTTTTAAGTGACCAGAGTTTTGGCACCCTCATACAGCTTTTTGTCATTTCTAAGAAGTTCCTGAATATATCATTCCCTTTCCCAGAAGTCTAGCTGCTTGCCTTTCAGAAATATTTCTGTGTCTGACCAGTCAATGGAAGCTTTTTCTTGTAAAGTAGGGGAAATGGGGAGAAGAGACAGTCAGCTCAAAAGAGCAAAGAGCATCTTTAAAGCAAATCAGTCAGGTATTCAAACCAGAGGTGGTTTCTAGTATTTTTAAAATGAGACTAAACAAAAATAACTGGAATAAGTTACTTCAGAGGCACAAGAGCAAAAGTACTTTATAAAAGTAGAGATGAGGTCAAATGAGCCTCCATGGAACTGAAAATAAAAGTAGTGTGTTGTGACTGTGCTGTATCTCTGTGTCAGTCTGTGTAAGCTGGCAGTGCATGGCTGAGGGAGGTGCTGTGTGTCCCACAGTGGGGTTACAGCTCCACTGGGGCACATCCAGAGGTACTATGTCCTCACACCAACACTCACTGCAGACACTCCAGGACTTCTTTTACCCAGAAATGTTTGAATTACCTTGAATAACCTTAATTTTCAGTAGGAGATTTATCATTTTCAGCAGACAGGAGAATCCAGGTAAGCCTACAAATAGCTCCCCTTTCCTCTCTTAGATGTTCTCTCACACCTCTACAGATGAGGAATGGGCTTTCCTTACATGCTCCTGTAGTTTAAGAATACTTGTCCTGTTGGAAGTCAAGCACAGAAAAGTTTAATTACAGTCCACAAAGTCTGCAAAGAATAGTTACACTGTGTATCACTCAGCAAAATGTGTGCTCAGCCAAAGTTTGCATTGGATCCAAATTCAGAGCTAGCCCACAGCCCCAAACACTGGCAAAAGGTGTAGACTCTCCTGTAGGGACAAAATTCTCTTTGAAGGGCTTGATTACCCCTTGTCCACTGCCCCTGCTCATATCAGATGCACACACACAGACACAACCCCCTTCCCTCAGCACATCTCCAACCTGGAGTAAGTGCTGTAATCCAGGGAGACCCCAGAGATCTTCTATTGCACCTCTGGGATGCAGAAAATCACCCCTCCCCACGCCAAATCTCTGTGCAAGTGCCGAGTTTCCCAAGGATGATGTATCAAGGAGAGGATGCACACAGAGTTCAGCCAGAGGCTCCAAGCTCAGTGAGAGGTAATGGTCTGCCTAAATTCTGTGAGCTCTGGTAATGTCATTTAGCAGCAAAAAGTCTCTGTTTTAATTAGAGTGACACTGTCCCAAATGGCCACTTTAATAAGGTTTAGAGATTCTGGACACAGCGCTTTCCTGCTTTTGCAGCCCATAATAAGTAGTTAGTTGTGCATGAGGTCAAACAGCAATATCTGGTCAGCAAAGTCTTCTTTTTACAAAACAGCTTAGAATGGGATGAGCAAATGATATCATTGCTGTAAAATTGAGTGCTCCATCTCTGCCTCTTCTTTATCCAAGTGTCACAGCTAAGAAATAACTCCCCCTAAAGGAACATCAGCATCCAGTCCTGGGCAAAAAGAAACCTTGGTAAATGTTCCAGCTGGTTGGAGATACCAAGCCGTGACATGATCCTCACCGTGGCAAGCACGGGGCAACCCGGCTCTAGCAAGAGCCTTGGTCCCTCATGTTGATGGCTCAGGTCCCTCTTTCAGCAGCAGGAACAAGGATGGCTGTGATTTGCGGGGCCAAGATCCAGGAGAGCAGGAACTCTGCACCATGGGGCAGATGCTGAGCTCTTCGGTGAAGTCTCCTAGATGCAAAGTTGAGAGGAGTGGTACTTAGTACTTCAAGTGGGCATCGGCTGGCGGCTAGAAGGTGTTTGAGAGGAAAAGCCACAAAACCCAACACCGATAAGCTTATTCACGAGTAAGTCACACCTGCAGTGTGACTGCTGTTAACGGGTCCATGCTGCATCTCAGGTGAAATATTTAGCATCTTTGAATTATAACCAGAAATAGATGACTTCCGTCTCCAGCTTTTCTGTGCAAGTATTTTTATGTGATTTTGTACCTTTTTGTCGTTGGGGTTCTTTATCCTGCAATAACACCTCCAAAAATCTTTCCATGTAATGGTTAGGTTACTGTACCTTGCAATTTAATAGATTGGGGAATTTTCTTATTGCTAATACCAGGCAGCTCACCGAGAAACACAGTAACATAGAACTCTCCTGCTGAAATCACATCAGATATCCCAAGATTTCTCTGACACTAACCATGCTATTCTCCTTTTTTTTTTTTTTTNCTATATATAATATAGCCCATTAATGTTAGCTGTGACACACCCAGTTCTTTTCTCCTTTTTTTTTTTTTTTTTTTTGCTGAGCTAATGTTTACACAGCCATACAACAGCAATAACAACAATAATAGTAATAATAGTTTTTAAAAAATATTTTTGCATTATTTACTGTTGAATTGATCTTGTTTAGACAAGTCACTTTCTGAACTTTAGTCAAGTAAACAGATAGGACAAGCTGGCATCTAAAATCAATAAAAGACAAGCACAGTGCAATTCGTGGCTTCTTTGTGAGTCAAATATTCCAACCCCAAAATAAACATCTGCAAAAAAAAAAAAAAAAAAAAAAAAGGCAATT
>VZRN01001507.1:6141-46416 GCA_013397935.1 Dasyornis broadbenti | reverse complement strand
AAAAAAAGGTCATTTTGATCGGGCATCACATGTGAAAACTACCTGAGGGCAAATAAATGTGGGGATCACATTCTTATCAACTCTTTCTGATAATAATGGCCTGGTCACTGGGGACAGTCTGTTAGTGTTGGCCCACTGGGTCAGATAACAATCCCGAGTCTCTCCCTCTCTTCTCCCGCTGTGACCTGGCCCATCTGCTTCTCTCTGGCCATATGGTACAGAGCTGTGTGGGACTGGGGACATTATAGTTTTATGCATCTCAATGCTCCTTGCTTTCATTGAAGTTTTGCTGACATGACATTCCTTTGAATATTCCTTGACAAAAGTGGGGTTTGTTTTGGGGTTGGTTTTCATCTCAGAGTATAAACGAACACTGAGGTTTAAATCAACAGAGGAGATTTGTAACATATATCAGGTGGGTAGGAAGGCTGGCTGCACATTTCCTCCCAGTTTACTTTAAATGCAATGTTATTTTTCCTGATCTTAACAACTAAAACCGAGCCCAGCATATGTAAAAGAGCAAGGTTTGTTTGTCTTTGTCATAAATAAGCTCAGTCTAACTCCTCCTGAGTGCCATGGAGGAAGCACAGTCTGACCTGAAAGCTGTAACACTGCTTTAGAAAAAGTGAAGAAATTAAACCCACTGGGACAAACTGTGTGTGGATCAGACATCCCTCTCCTGCTCCAGATGAGGCAAGGGGGTTCCTGGGATGCTGCAGTTCTCTGCCTTGCTATTGCTGAGGTCTCAACCCCAGCCACTGCTCATGGGGGCTGTCAGCCATGCTCTGGCAACGCTGGCCCTCAGAGGTCTTCATCTGGCCAGCACAGAGTGGCTCCAGAGCCTCCCTGAAGGAGCCATCCCATTTTCCAGTCACTCCTTGGGCGTGGAGAACACACAGGTATATCCTCCTCTGAGGGCTTGTTGCAAATGTCCAATTAGGCCTAATGAGAGCTCAGCCTAGGCATCAAAGGAGGGAGAGACAATAGCAAAAGCACAATGCTCCTCCTCAGTGATCCCTTTGCAAGAGGAGGATGTAATTATTGTGTGGGCTTTAACATAATAAAGCCTATATGTTCATCCTGCACCCAGCATCCTGGGGCCCCTCTCAGCTGGGACCTCTGGACATCACAGCAACCACATGCGTGACAAGTAAAATGGGGATTATTACACAAATATTACTACAGCAAGCTGAATTTACAAATTCTCTGAGGCAGGTGTTCAATGGCACAGTTGTCTCTCAGTTTCTAGAAAACTTTAAATAGAAATAAACCTCCAAACAGTCAAATCCATATCTATGTCACTCCCTCCCCTTGTGTTTCTCACAGGGTCCCCTCATGTTTTCACCTGCTTTGTGTAAAGTCCCACAGAATATGTCATGTAAAGCTCCAGACAATTATAAAATCAGTGAGTGTCTTTAGAAGAATGCAAGGTTTTAGGCTCTGTTTTCACTTTGTCAATCAAGCCTTTTATTTCACAGTTCCAGGGAGGTGCCTAAAATTTGTTCATTAGAAAAAAAATAGTGTTTTGACAGGCTCTACAAATCTAGCGATTTCCTGTCTGGGGCTACGTTTAATTCCTAGAAGTCAGAAATTAAAAAACAGATTTTCTTGGGACATCTGAAAATTCAGTCGTGGTTGAGAGTCTCAGTGCTGGAATTTGATGTAGATAGGCTGCCTTTCCTGCCGGACAAAGAGCCCGACCGCCTGCTGCCTCTGTAAAATAGACCCCCAACCTCATGATGTCAGAGCGAGTTTTGCCATGTCCTGGCCCAGCGTTTAATGGATCAAAATGGGTAAGTCCACCCTCTGCCACTGAGTCTGCATGTGCTGGAAGGGATTCTGGCAGCACTGGTGAGGGCAAAATGGGAAATCAAGAGAAAGGTAGGGAGGCAGCCTCATCCTCCTCTCCACTCGTCCTGTTGATCAGTGAAATCTGATGAGACCCACACTACCTGAAAAGTAATGCTATCCTTTGCATTAGTATATTTCTGATTCCACTTTAGTTGGGAAAATTTTACACTTAGAAGTCAAGGTTTAGAACCTACTAAGAAGAATGCCATTTCACAAGTTGTTTTGCACCTCAGAGGTGATTGTAGAGCAATGCTTGCTGCCCTGCTGCTAAAGGGAGAACCATATTCCTCCCGTCATCCCAGGCTTGACTGTCATTTACCTCCTTTCCCTTTGGAGAAACATACTCTGGATCTAGATTGGATGTTCTGGGGAAGGCTTTTGCAGCCTAATTTGCAAAAGTAAAGAACAACAAAAAAACGATCCGAAAATCTGCCATAACAAAAATTAAAAGCAGATAAGAATGTGACGTATTTCTTGGGTGATATGATAGCATCTACTGTGACATCGTTATTTTCTTTAAAAAGGCTACTCCCTTCAATAGACATAAGGAGAGAAGAAATGAAAGAAAAAAATTATTTGCTTGGCAGTTGCATTCAGTGCTGCCTCAGAAACCCTCTGGACCAGGGACTTTTTGTATTAGGAGCTATATGGAGATGTTTTAAGATTTATGGAATGTACTCCTGGTATATTGTATGCATCATATCAGAGAATTCCATAAGAAATAAGAATAATTGCTAAAGTGAGTTGCTCAACAATCTGCAACAGTATTATCACAGCCATGATCTACCTCCCTCTCGACAGTATCTTTGTTAAAATGTGCAAATTGAGTTATAAAAAGTTTCAGAATAATGTGCTACTAAGAGTTTATGTAATCTTATGTTTAAATCAAGAAACTTAGTCATGATTTCAGTATCACATATATACATGTGTTCCTACATAATCTATTGTGGAACTAAAGTGGCTATTACAGTATACTTTTCATCATTTAAGAACATACTCTAATAAAACCTCCAGTGCCAAATGAAAATATACTGCCAAATACTGATTTTCACTATTTTAATGACAAAAGGATGTTGGTCACCATTTCATTCCCTGGTGGGAGAACTTTCACAAGTGCCCTGGGCCTGTAAGGCTTTAGGAGCCCTGGGTATTTTTAGCCAGTTTATACTGTACTGTTTCCTATACTATATGTAGTCAATAATCATTATCAGTGAACAGGATTTCTTGTGGGAAATCAGACTCGTGCTAATCCAGTATCATATTGCAAGGAGGGGCCATACGTGTTGTTTCACTGAATGATGCAGCCAGCCCAGGAGCTGGTGATTGGCGCATAATGTGCTCTTGGGGAAAGGCTCTTCCCAAACCCATGGATGGGGATGATGCCCTCAAGCCAGAGTTCATGTCTTGTTCTGACTTCTTGCTTCTAATGCTTGACAGTTGGGTGCTGTGTTCTCTTATTTTCCCAGATGAGTATTGAGTGATTGATTGAACAAACCAGGGGTTTGGGCTGTAAGGTTGGAGTGAAGTTGGATGAATGGATTGTGTTAAGTACTGGGGAGAGAGGCTGATGGAGAAGCACAGAAAATGGGTGAGTGGTGGCTTCTTTATGGATTCATTTACAAACATGTTCATAGAATTGTGATTCTTTTTATTGTTCTCTTTTCCATTTTACAATGTGAACTTTTCTGCACAAAATCTATTCTTAACACAGGAAACACAGGATTATTTTCATATTTACACATAAAAATCTGTGTTACTGCCTCAACACACAGTCAGGATTTCTTATAGTTTGTGAATACAGGAATGAAACCAAAATCAACTTGACACCCGTCTTATCCAGTACAAAGACCGAGATGGGGTCCAAGCTTGAACTTGAGCAAGGCTGAGTAATACTAGACTGTTATCTTGTCATTAAGAATTGCTTTGAGTCCCTATCTGTTCAGCAACTCTAATTAATGATCATTTAACTGTACTGTCAGCCCCGTTTAAATCTGAGTGTTGCCAGTTGCTTCCTTCATGCGGGCAGCCAATAGGTGCTGGGGGAGTCGCTCATGCATGGCATTGTCCCAGTGGCGCTGGGCCTATAGCATCCCAGTTTAATAGGGCATTCAGGGCTCATTAGCGAGGAAACACATCAGGAGTGACCGCTCCACTGCCACACGTTGCAACTAATAGCCTCGCCGAACAGAATCGTTTCTGTTTCTGCTCACTTGTTTTTGAATCCTTTCAATGTCAACAAGTGGTCATGTCGGCAGGAGCCCGCCATTCTCCCCAACAGTTTTATCCGTTGCTCTCCTGAGCCAGACTTGTGTCCTCCTCCATTGTTCCAGCCACAATGGAGCCTGAGCAATCACAAAGGCTTCACAGCCATTCATCATCAGCTCACGAATTCTGGGGTTGAGATTACCCGCCAAACTTTTGGACCATCGTTTTGGCATGATGTGTGAATGCCCACGAAATACAAATAGTTTCTGAAGTTTACACTTCTGTTGCAAAGGCATAGGATGGTGGTGGGTGGGGGGCCGTGTTGAGGGGACTGGATGGAGGGAAAGAAGAGGAAATAAAATCCAGCATGGCTCTGGCTAAAAATAGAAAAGATCCTGTGGAGAGAAGATAAGAGACAATGAGATTTCTGCTGGAACGAGAGGTGTGGAAAGGAGCAACCAGGGAAATGGAGCTGTGTCCAAAAAAAGTATAATCACCCTTTTGGCTCACGGATTTGGAAACAATCCCTTGGCTTTGGCAAGCAGGCATGGGCAGCTCTTGCCTTGCTGGGATCCAGGAGGTACAGGGAGAGGGTGCCCCTGGGCAAGGAACCCTCCTTCCATTCATGGGGATAACCAGCATTTTTCCTGGTTACTGGAAACATGACTGGCAAAACACTCCCTGGAAGCATACACCTGGCTGCTTGTTGTTTGTATTAGGTTAGCGTTTAGCCTTTGTAGCTAAATGGAGAATGGATGGATGTTTCACACCTGGAAACATGAGATCTGAAGACGTAATGGCTTTACAAGGGTCGTGCTGTAAAGGCCTGAGACGAGAGGGGAATCAAAGCTGAAACGTGTGTGTGTGTGTGTGTGTGAGAGTTTATTTTATGCATTACATCTATGGTGTTGCGTTCTTCCTTACATCTGCAGTGCTTGGGCCTGCCTGCTTGACTGCTGGGCAAATCAGACGTTCATTTATCGTGCACTGACTCCTGCCCAGACATGCTCCATACGCCCAAAACATCCTCCAAATGACCCACTTGGGACGATGCAGAAAGAATGGTCTGCGGCCACAGGGCTTACCAGTGCCATCAGATGTTGGCTGGGCCCATGGCAGAGAGCTTGCTGCCCTCTTCCACCTCTTCCTTGCCATGCAGCTCACATTGTGTTGGTCTTTCCTGAGTCAGGATTAACGGCTCAATTCCATTCAAAAGGATTTGATCTCGAAATTTTTGGACACATTTGGAAATCCCCGTGAGTATCCTACAGTGTCTTCCTGGTAGTTTTAACATGCCAGGAAGTTATAAGGTGACAAAAAGTGTTTATAAGAAAAGTAAAGGTGATTTTTGTCTGTCACTGAAAAATTAAATTTTTCATAGGCCACAATTATAGCCAATGTTTTCCAGTGTGAGCACCAAAAAAATTATTTCCTATTCCATTTTACACTGTATATCAACTAGAGACTTCTCTTTTTACCTGTTGCAATAACCAGTATTGGAAAAAATTAACTGCCTTTACTCTTTTTTTCCTAACAAGTCAGTATCCACTTTATGTCCTGGGGTATTATAAAAGTACCAAGAAGCATTGCATATATATCAAACACATTTCCTGACTAAAGATTTGGATGTGGAGCTACAGCAGTCTCCAACATCAAAAGTAATGGAAAACACTCTGAGCATTTTTACTCCATGTTTTATGTGATCATTACCTTTCAAGAACAGCCACCAGCCACTGATTTTGTAAGTGTTGTGTTTCCTGTTATCGCATTAAGATCTTCTGTATGAGATTCTGCATGAGATTCCTAGTTATCTGTTGGAGAGTTACACCCAGCCGATGCTGCAGCAGGGCAGGTGCTTCTTGCCTTGCTGCATTTTGCCTGTTACTGATGGGCACAGGGATCACTGATTATCAGGTCTTGCAGACAAATAAACAGGAGAACATCACAACAAAGAATCTCAGCAGCTTTAGGTGGATTCTAAGTGCATTCCAGACATCAGGACTTTACTGGGCACCCATGTCAACACAACACCTTTAGGGATCCTTTGAAATGCTAGAAGAGGGACCCCACCTGTCCATGGGGTTAGGCAGCAGCTTTGCAGAATTTATGTGTAGATGTGTGTTGTGGAGCAATGGAGTAAAACCCTGACTGTGGTAAACCAGAGCAGGGTTTGGCCTCAGTATGTGTTCAGGTACTTGTCCCAGTCACTCCTACCAGACTCATAATGGTATGCATCTATTCAAGCTTTTCAAGGACAGAATTTTTCTTTTTTCTTTTTCCTTTTCTTTCTTTCCTTTTTTTTTTTTTTTTCCCCTCCCTCTCTAAAGCAGCTTATGAAAGAGGTAACTGCTCCTTTTCACAGTCAAAGTAGGATATTCTGAACAGAATGCTAACTAGACTTGGGGCCAGACTGAAGAAGGGTTTGAGCTGTTTTCAGATCTGGGTTTTTGGCTTCAGGATCATAACTAATAATATAGAGGGAAAAGTGTATCTGGAATATTTATAGATATCATACTTTGAAATTTCTTTCGTTCTCCTACAAGTTGAAAATTTTCTCTAAGAGAAGGGAAATCATGGTGTGTAAAAAAATTATCTTTATTTTTTCTTTTTTTCTGTTGTGGTTGTTGCTGTATTTTGCAGCAATTTTATGAGATTGTTGATTACTGGAATGGACTTGAAGGCTTTGGAATTGAAAATGTTCCAGGCTGGGTGGGTAAAGCATTCTGATGCTGTTCACAAAGCTCCTCCCTGAGATGCACATAGCCCTCTATAGCTAGATACCAGATCTCTTAAGTCCTTGTCCTGCAAACACTCAACTGTATGCATCTGCCTAAACATAAACTGCTCATTTGCCTAAAACCCCGCACATTTTGATGAGTTTTTGTTATTTGGAAAGAGAAATTCAGTGAAGGTTATGTGAATGCCTAAATCTGTGGATTTGGGGAAAGTGTGTGGACAAATCAGTAAACTGAAATATATGCTTGCCTCAAAAAATGGATGTTTCTCAATAAAAAAAAAGCTTCTAAAATCACATCTGAACACATAATGTTTCACTGCAGAGAGAGAGAGGATGGTTGGAAGTTGTTTTTTTTTTAATAAAATTTATAATGAAAGTATCTTGTAGGGAATTATTCTGAACTGTACTGAGCAACTGACTAGGAGCAAGCTTTGTCCCTGATACCGACCACATCAGTGCATGGTATTGATTTCCTGTAGCAGATACATGCTGGTATTTCAAAATGCCACATCCGAACCATGGCTCCTTACCATCAGCAGATACACTTTTCAGTGGTGAGTAAGCAAATTGGGCACCTGAGATGCCATGTGGGCGAGAAAGAACCCAAGTTTTCTGTATTTGTCTTCAAGTGCTATTTTTAGGCCAAAAAGTTATATCTAGCTTGAGTCAAACCAAGGCTCTCCCTTAGCTCTATAACGATGCAGAAGTTTATCATATGTTCTTTTGTTCCATCCTCTTTGCTTCACATCTGAAACCTCTGGGTTTAAGTAGCAATATTTATGCAGTGGGGGTAACCTTAGATATAACAATAGTATAAGACAGTTACGGAGTGGTGGTGAGAGGGAAAGCATAGGCTTCATTAACAGTCCCAGGGAACTGATGAAAGGGTTAATATGATGACCAAGCATTAGGCAACCCACTTTTCACTGCTGCATGCTCCTCCGAACTTGGGGGATTGCCTTTGGTGCAGAGCTTTCACAGCTTCAGAAGTGAAAATCCTCTCGCATTTTCTAGGGATGTGATTTTGTGACTTGGGAGCAGTTCTGACTAACTGGTGAAAAACCGAGTGAGCAAAACCAAACCCTATGTTTTAGTGCAAACTTTGTGGCATAGTTGTTAGTTTCTCTCTTTTCTTTTTTTTTCTTTCTTGGGGCAAGTAACTTAAAGAATAGCCTTTCCTTGTGGATTGCTCTACCATTCATCGGACAGCATATGGTTTTTGTCTTGGGAATCATCCAACATGTCACAAAGGCAGTGATACTGGACAGTTACTAGGCAGCTTTTGTATACTTTGGGGATAGGGGAAGATGGTATTTTAATAGATTTCCTTGGGGATCTCTTAGGAGGGTAATTTAATTGTTGAAATCAAATTTTGGACTCCTGTCACAAATCATTACCTTATCTTTCATCCATCTATTCCCTTGTTGTTCAAACTAATAAAACATGCACACTGCTCTCCATTCATGTGACCCCCTTCATAGGTTTTTAACTGGTAACCCTGGCTAATAACGGGTAGGTGGTCTGTTTCTTGTTGAGGATTTTTTTGAAGGAATGGATAGTTTCTCTAGCTACCACATCAACCAGAGTGGCAACACTCGTTCACTCAAGACTAAAAGCCACAGAACCACGTGACTGCTGGTGAAATTCAAGCGGCAAAACGCCTCCAAGAGGAGGATACAGCCTGGGGCACCGCCTCAAATATTCACATTCTGGACCCTGGCAGGCAAATTCTGGTGAGTGAGTCATTGGTGAAGTGATCTTGAGACCCTTCTTGGTGAAGCTGTTTGTCACCATTGCCATGGTAGTGTTTAATCAGTTCCAGCTTTCACTCAGTAATGCTCCCAGGAAACAGATTGCTGAATTTTCGGGCAGCTGTTTGAGTGAAGCAGCCAAGATGAGGTGCATTAAGGTGGGAGACAGCTTGTGGTCCTGCTGCTTCAGTTGCTCCTCACCTGATCCCAGCAATGTGCCACCTGCAGAAATACATTCAGGCAACACCTGCCTCTAGCCTGTCCCAGTCTCCCCATCCTCTGGAGTTTCTCTCATTCCTTCAAGAACTTGCAGCTTCTTGCTCTCACTTGGAGTGCTGCAGCTCTCCTGAGGGACAGCATGCAGAAGTGAGGACCTTTATTCCAGCAATTCAGATGGTAAGGAGACAGGGATGGGGGATGAGGAGCTCTGAGCTGGCAGAGGCCAGTTAGGGCAAGGAAAGTGAGTAGGCAGCAGTTGGGGCAGCACATGTCGTGAGGTTAGTCGTGTCTTCTCAGGGCATCCTTAACCCTTTGCAAAAGCCTAGCTGACCTTCAAGCTTCTTAAATTTGATGCTTCAGCCTTCTGGTCACCCCCTGAATCCAGGAGTGGAGAATGGAAATGATGCGTACACTGCTTATTTCTCACAGCTCAAACACGTTGCTCAAATGTCTCTGATTGTGTGATTGGGTTAAGTGATTGTGATAATTTACAGACAGGGTTTCTGAGCTTGGCCCAGCTCTACTTGCACAGAGATAACTGGGGTTTTAGGACAAGGAATCACTGCATTATTTCAAAGTCCTCTTTGAAGCTCAGTGTTCCCTTTGCAAGACACTGAGCAAGCAGCATTCATCCTTATTCTTAAGTATTTAGCATATAAAAAAGCAGAAAACAGATTATTGGGGAGCATCAGGTGCAAAAGTGAAAATATGTGAGTGTTCAGATCAAGGAGGTAGTAGGCAGCACCCTGTTTGCCCACTCATTTATTTGCTACAATCCTATGGTTTCTTCTTATTTTTCGCTGCAACATCCCTCAAATTCTGTTCCCTTTCACCCTAAAAATATTCTTTTACCTGTTGTGAACTCAGAGAAATTGTGACTTAAATACCATTTAGATACAACCTCTATCATCCCAGAATGGGAATTGTTGCAAGTTTACATGTGGGCTTCTAAAAGAAAGATTTTTTTTTCCTAGCTCTGTGAAAACAGGGCAAATCTAGTGCTTTATGCACTCAGGAGCTGACAGCTAAGCGCTGTTCTTACACATTTCTTTATTCCCAAGACTAAGAAAGCTAAGAAAGCCCTAGGTTTTTTTGGGGGTTGTTTTTCTTTTTTTTTTTTTTCCTAATGTTTCATCAAAAATGTTTTTCTGGAACAAACCAAAACAAACAGAACCCAACCGGTCTTTTGTTGGTTGCTCCTCTTCCCAAAGGGGTCCAGGGCACTTGGTGACACAGCATCTGTCTTAGATGCTATTGAAGGCATTCAGCCCCTAAATGCTCTTCCACTGACGTTCTTTTATGCTGTGCTATTTGAAAAACTCATACAACAGGGCTGGAGGAAAGGAAAAAGGCATCTTTTGAATAGGCTGGAAAATATTTAATGTTCTCTCCACCTGATTATCACTTAAATTCTCAGGAACTTGTCTGTGCTGTTTTTCTACTTTAGGGAAAGCCAAGTATCCATGTATCTTTATGAAAGTTATTGGGTTTTTTGCTATTAATAACAATTTACTGGAATAATCCCTGCAGGATTTTAAATTGAAAACTGGCTGAGGTCCTCAAGCCCCAGTGTCCTTTTACTAAATGTGTTCAGGATTAGACCCTAGATTTTTACTGCTTATTTCTAATTATATGTTCACTAATTTTAAAGAGGAAAATGAATGAATGCAATTTCTTCCTTGGCAAAGCCTGTGGACTAATGTTGATCTTTTCAGGACTGTCCCTTTAAACCATCCGAGGTGTTTATTTTGTGTACGAAGAAAAGACTTTACTGCTCTGAGTAACGTAATCCCAGCTGTGTGTAGAAATGGGGTGTGTGTGTGTGTGTGTGGAAAGAGGAAGGTCAATTGTTCTTTTTGTTCTTAAAAAACCGATGTTCCTTTTTATAAAGAGATTTTAGTGTAGCCCTCTGTATTCTTCCTCATTATAGAGAAATCCAGTGAAATAGTATCTATTTCCTCAGACTGCTGTCCTAGATACCTTAACACCACATGGGTAGTAGATGTGCTAAATTAGAAGGGATTTTTTTTATCACCTTTGTGGAAGTGTTTGTTCTTGTATCTTTTCTTTTTCTTCATAAAAAGGAAAAAAAAAAACCCCATAAAGAAAGAAAAAGAAAAACTTCACAGAACAGTAAACCTGAGACACGGATTCGAATGCCAGACAGTTGAATGAACAGGATAATCGGGGTATTTTTTTTGACAGGTGCGACAGCCTGCCTATGACTGGCATTATAATCATTACCATTTTAATAAGGCTCTAATAGGGGGGCCGATAATTCAATGGGGTGTGAGGATCCTAATTCAACTCCCAATCCCACATGAATGTACTAGAATTTGTGGGCTTTGTTTTCCTCTTTTGTACCCCTGAATGCAAATAATTACTGGCTATAGATTCAAAAATTCTTAGAACTGGAAGCTAAATTAGCTCTCCTAATACTGCACAAGAATGTCAATACTCAGGGGGGAAAAAAAGGGAAGTAAGTGGTTTTTGGTTGTTTTTTTTTTTTTTTTGTATTACACTTGTGGTACTGCAAAGGTTCTGTAGCTTAAGTGGTTTGGTTGGCAGTGTGAATAATACCAGCACTGTTTCTAAAGGACGTGCAGCTCGCTTTCCCCCACTCTCCTTAAAAGGAAAAGTAAATATATTTGTCTGAAAATCATTTCTCTTAAAATCATACGCTGTTTTCTACCTGCTGTTTTCAGTGATGTTGCCTCGGTGTGCTCCAGATGTGTGTCCACTCCGCATTGCTTCAGCACTGGCCTGTGGTGCATTCAGGATCTGTGGCTGTGTTTTCACAGGAGCCCCGTGGGCACTGAAGGAGTCAGTTTACCCGTTCAGGTGATCCTACAACACAATTTCAAATCCTGAGGCAGTACCCCACACTGCAGTTTGAGGCCGAGGGTTGAAGTTACCCTGTGGGTGCAGGAGCTGCTCAGCACCTGAGAAAAAACTTTTTAATCATAAAAGAAGACACCAATGTCTGCTTAGGATACCACTTACATTTGTGTTTAAAGGCATCTGAGTAGCTGTTTTAACACCCAGGAGGTTAAGGGGTCAGCAGACCTCCTTCCTTGTTCCTGCTGACTCCTACCCTGTGTCTAACTCTTGGGACACAGGACCTGTGAGGGGAATGGACTCCTCCTAGCCCCTCTCTCTGTTAACAACCAGAACAAAAAACTCTTTTTTTTTTTTTTTTTTTTTTTTTTTTTTTTTTTTTGTTTGTCTCTGCTGACCTGTGCAATGAATTTCTCTATTCATTTGTGATCAATAATACGTATTATTATTTCTAGCTAATGACCAACAGTGCTACATGGGACAAGACTTTGAAAGATTGAGAGGGGTATTTCCATATAACCCCTTGCAGCTGGAATCAGCTTCTCCCGCCCACTATTTCTGATCCTAAATTAGCTGTGGAGTCTTGCCATGCTTTCAGTCCTCTTTCTCTTTCTGCACACGCATTGCCTGATGTGTAAGGAATATGAGCAGCACTTAGTGTTGAAGGGAGCAAAGTAAAGGCACTTTGTATCATGTGAGAGTGGGAAATAACTGAGGTGAACAAACTGATCTGTGAAAACCAGCCTGAACCTTTGCCCCAAACTGAAATGCAGAGTTTTGGAGCTTGGCCAAAATCTGGTTAATCTTTCTCCCTCTCTGTCTTTTAATGGTATTTATGGTTTTGCAGCACTTCCTGGTTTCATCTGGGTCCAAAAGCAGGAGACTGAAATATCATTGAAGAGGCTATTCACAGTGTTTCCAGCTGGCTAAGAACATGGAATGAAAGATCTCTCACAATCAGGTCTCTTCTAGAAGGGTTTCTGCCCAATTTCTGTCCTGATGAGATTCTGATGAACAGCCAAAGTGTTAGAAAATTATCCTAATTAAATTGCAACTTTAAAAATATGCCTATCCACAAAATAACTAACATACTTCACCTGATGAACCTGTATACAGAGAATTAACTCATTAGGTTTCTATTTTGCCTTTTTGTGCAGGAGGTGTTATTTTTTCTTGGCCTTGGCAGGCTCCTCATGGAACTGATGTGTACACAGGCTGATTGTCTTCTCTTTGGGATAAGGTTTTTTATGGATTTCAAATTTTCATGGGCACTGAGCTGCGAACCCAGATATTTTCTGTCTTGATTCAGACATTGAAACTTCTTCTCAATTCCATGGCTACCTTGAGCAGAAAATAATGGGATTTGGAAATCATCACTGGCTTTCTTCAAGTGCTAGAAAAAATATATGGAGATCTGTTCACCATTGCACGTAGTTTGATTTAGGCTGGATGTTGTTACAGAGCAATCTGAGATGGGGACAGGTTGTGAGGAGCAAAATGCATAGCTGGAGAGGTTAATCTTTCCCTCAGTTTTAGCTTACCTTTTGCTGACATTCTGGCTAATTATTGTTCCTGCACAACAATTTTTCTAGTTTGGCTAAAAAGATTGTTGAGAAGTTTGTGAAGAAGCAACTGAAGATGTTCTTCTTCTCCTTAGGCCTGATTGAGTTCTCTGGGGTGGCACGATAAAATCCAGTAGTTTGGGAGACGACCTTGATCAATGACCTTGATCAATAACTTTATTCTTCTCTCTTAGAGATCACAGGAGGCTGTGCTAGACTGACTCCTGTCTGGCAAGCGCTGTCCTTGGGGACTCTGTCTCTGACTGAGCAAAGGCTCCAGAAAAAGTCACAAATATTTCAAGATTCATGGTGGGTATGTACTTATTTCTGATTCCTCTTATCCGTCAAATTGGCTGCTGTTATCGTCACTGTGCAATCACCATGTCCGGCTGTGGACCCAAAGCTAAGCACGGCTCTAGAACAGCTGTCCTGCCCCAAACAGCTCAGCAATCTGACAAAAATACAACTTACCTGAGGAATGTGAGGGAAAAACATTTGTCTATCCCATGGTGGAGAAAAACTGCTTCTAAAAGTATACGATTAGTTGAGGCTACCAAAAAGAGAGTACAGGGTAATTTGTCTTGCTTTGTAGCTCTCCATGTGCTGCCTATTTCCTATCTGTCTGAACGAGGTTTCTTCTTGGGTCGCGTTTCAGCCACTGCACCTACATAAGACATTCAGGAAAATGCTCCTGTGGGTTTAAAGAGAGTGACCACCAGTCTGAAATCCATGAGGAGAATCCAAGCCACCAGGACTCTTCCCCGTTGATACCAGCCCAAATGAGTCCAAACCTGCTGTGAAACACAACACAGAAAAAAGCTTGGCCTTCCCTGTTGAGGGACAAAGCAGGGGGGGAAAAGGCATGTGAAGATGCCGACTTTCCCTATCCCTAATAGGAATTAGGGAACTAGGCAAGATTTAATTGTCTTGTTGAGCTTTTGACTGGATAGCAAACTTTCTTGCAGGTGGAAGGTTAGTTAGTTTAAGTGTTCCCAAAAAACCAAAAGGAAAGCAAACACACCCAATTGATAATTTTTAGCGATGTTACCTAGGTCCAAAGGGTTATGATGCAGCAGCTAAAGGACTTATTTCTGCCTGTGTCACTTGTCTGCTGCCTGGTCCCAGCATTTCACTTCCTTCTGCTCTAGCTTCTCCTTGTCAAAGCAAAATCTGTCCTTCAGCAGATCTGTTCAAGGTTGCTGAAGTGTTTTGGAGAAGAGGCTGCTGCTAAAGAAGCTACTGTAAAAGTTTTGACCATTAACATTCACTTTGATGTATCAAGAGTAACCATTTTCCCTTAAAGTGCTGGAAGATTCATTGTGTGAAGAATTTAGATTAACATTAAATACAGAAGGTTTTAGAAATCATTCACCTTGAAGACTGGCAAAACTGGCATATTCACAGCAGAAGTGAAAGACATGTTTTATCTGTGTTGCCCTTTGTAATTACGCTGCTGAATAACAGGAGTATTATCACACCAGGGTTAGTGCCAGAGGATTACCCAAAGTTTTTCAAACGGGATGGTAAAGTGGTGCAAACAGGTGCATAGACAAAGAGCAAAAAAAGGGGAGGAAAGTGAGAGAAAGAAAGCTGAAGCCATCTAGTTTCAGCCACATAGCAAAATTAATGGTTTCTCTAAGTGAAAAGCATAGCTAGATTACTATTGAGCCCGTAAAATTAGAGGAATGGGTCAGATTCTTCATTTCACTCCTGTTTTAACTTAAGCAAAGGAGGTCAATTTAATTGTGCTTTACCTTAAAAAAAAAAAAGAAAAAAAAATCTTTACATTGCAATAATTTTACAGTGGACAAAGTGACTCATAAGAAGAATATGGACTCTGAAATTTGCTTCCCAATAACTCCCTTTGCAAACTGGATCCTGTAAACTGGGACTTCTTTTTGCATGTTACACGTGTATCCAGAAAGAGGGAGGAAGGCATTTCTAAATAAAGTTAATACATCTTTACAAGCAAAACAGTCAAATAAGCACATGCTCATTATATTTTGGTGTTACCTTTTTAATATATATATTTGTGTGGTGATCTATTTGTGTATATTAGAGCCACATGGATATTTCTTAATCTCTTCAGAAAATAATGATGCATTTTGCACAGTTCCCTTGCAAGATTAAACTTTGGAGAAGGTTGTTGGTACCACTTTTGAGTAAGAAATACTACATATCAAGAGATACATTTCAGTATTTACTGTTAATTACCACAAACAAAGCTGTTAAGGATTTGGGTATGGATGTCTAGAATAACCTGGGGAGGGAAAGAATGGGACATTTGGCTATTCCTCCTTCTTTCTCAAATGGTAGCTTTGGGAACATTTTGTGATGGAAGGAAGCAGTACTTCAGGAATTTGGGTCACTGGGGAAAGTGGCCAATCTCAGATTTCTGTGTTACCTCTGTCTCTTGGTTGTCACCGGCAACAGCGGCATATTTTAGCTTGCTGACTGGCCTGCTCTTGAGCTAAACCTCCAGGTAACTATGGGCTGGTTACTGCCACTTTGGCTCCCACAAAGATCTGTATGAGTAATAGGGAGGTAGGACGGGTCTGGGGTGACATATTGATGTTCCCCCTATTGCCTACAATGGGATTTCTGTGATTCTAAGAAAGACTTTGAAGGCATCTATGGCTTTGTTTTGTAATTAGAATGGGGCAGTCTCTGAAAGGAGGTCACCTTAGAATGCTTGCTATAAAGAATTATCAGTATAAATATCTGTAATTGCTGGTCCCTGAATCACATGGTGTGGGCAAATCATGGGCTTCACGGCCGTGCAAATAAACAGCAGCCCTGCAACGCCCCATCCCCTCTGTTTTCCTGTCGGCTCAGTTCTTGTGCATCACTAAAGGGCATTGAAATTGCACAAGTCAGTCCTCTCAGCGGGCTCGGTGCCCCGCTGGCTCACAAGAAAAGGGCCAGCGGGGAGTTTAGGGGCAACAGAGTACACATGTATGTGCTCACTCCACATGCACGCCCTGCCTGTCATCCCAGCAAGACCCGTCACCCTTGTGATTGTCGTTTTGATCCTGCTCCTGCAGCTGACATGCTCCCAGTCCTCCAGCCAGGGCTGTGAAGGACTGACACTTTCCTGTCCCAGAAAGAGCCCTGAGATAACACACGCAGCAGACTTTGTGGTCAATCAGATTCGGTTTCTATCTGGATTTAAAGCGGTGGTGCTGACTTGATGACAGTAACTAAACATCGTTATCTTATTTTGTCTGTGTTATAACATAGCCAAGAGGGGACATCTGAGATCATGTCTAGGTTTAGAGGAACTCAGAAAACAGAAATTCATTCCCTCTGAGTTACTTTTTCAATTCTTTGTATTCATGTGAATAAATAGCACTTTTTTGTGTTTTGGAACAACTTTACTGAAACAAAATGTTTTGGCATTATCAAAGCAAACTTTTTTCTCTGTTCTTATTAAAAAAAATCAGCAAACTCAGTTTTGTTGACAGGGTCTGTATTGCCTAACAAGAAAGTATTTAATTTGGAAATGCAGGGTAAGTCTAGTTACATGGTTCTCAGGACAGTTTCTAGTAGGTGAATATTTCACGTTCCTGAAAGCCAAGCTCTGCATGAAAATTATTATCCCCTGTGTGATAATGCAGTAGCTGGGATCAGCAGAGGTGTCCGATATAAGACATTCTTTCATTAGATATGGCTGACAGCAAAGCTTGCCAAGCAAAGTATTTGTGCCTTGCTGGTTTGCCTGAAGTTTGATGCATGGATATGGATATGGTGATGTTCCTTTGTATTCCTGTTTTTTAGCTCTGTTCCTTAGGAAGTGAAGCATGATTAAGCTGGCTCCAGGTCTCAGTTTTTTGAACTTGTCTGCTTAGCTAGAATAATGCCTGAAACCTAATCTCAGCTGTATCTGCAAAGAGGCCAGGAAAATGCAGGTGCAGGTCTGCTGGCCTACTGGGACAGCACCATGTTCCTTTGACCTCTTGTGGGGCATCCTGTCTTTCAAGGATGTTCCACTGGGAAGGATGACAGCAGAATGCAGTTTGTTGTCAGCCTGAGAAAGTAATTCTTAGTGTGTTCTGCAATGGTTTTAAAACCCACTATTTAATCTCATTTCATGTGAACCAGACTGCTAGGGGACACTAATGAGTGGCTCTCCATGGATGAGTCCAGTTTTTCATTAGCAATGGGGTCTGGCCACAGAACTTGCCTAGATTTTGGATTAGTGTGTTCATAGGACTCATCAAACCAAGCTAGGAGAGTAAAGACTCTGTAGAGAAGATTTCCAGAGGCAACCCCTCCCAGCTGTTAAATATTTAAGTTGTATTTGAAGTTCAGACACATTGGCTACAAAATGACCCATTTAGAGCATGGAGAATTTTTTGTAAATAAATAAAGATGACTTGGTCAAGTGGGCTGAGACATACCCCTGACACAGCAAGTAAAACATTCAGGTAAATCGCGCTTTATAAAAGCGCTGTATGACAGGAATAAGTGTGGGGTACAGAGCACAGTCATTGTTTGTTTGTTGAGCTGGTTTTTTTTTATTAACTCCTCCTCATTTTTAAGTTTTTTCTGGAGCCATTTTAAAGGATTCTAACATTTCTTGCCAGTGTGTTTATTTTGAAAGGGATAAAATCTAGAAAAAGTAATATTCTCACCATGGTCATCTTTACCTCTCACAGCTGGCTGGAGCAGAGTTCTCTGCTCAAGCCTTAGGATATGAGCCTAAGGAAGATTGTTTGTCCTACCTGCACAAGATCAGCTGTGATGGTACCTAAAGGGAGCCTGCAAGAAAGCTGGAGTGGGACTTTAGACAAGGGTGTGTAGTGACAGAATGTAGTAAATATGGAATGGCTTTAAACTGAGAGTGTGGGTTTAGATTAGATATTAAGAAATTGGTTACTGTGAGGCTGGTGTGACACTGGAACCACTTGTGGATGCTCCATCCCTGGAAGCATTCAAGGCGAGGTTGGATGGGGCTTTGAGCAACCTGGGATAGTAGAAGGTGTTCCCACCCATGGCAGAGGGCTGGAATTCTGAAAATACATCCATGAATTTAAAATCTCTTTGGGAGCACTCAAAAGAGAGGATTTTGGTACAAGAATATGGAGATTTCCAAAAGAGATGAATAACCACAATTTTTCTTTGTCTGTATCTTTTATTTACATGACTTTATTAAAATGTCCTAGGCTCTGGGGGGAAAAAAAAAAAGTATTATCTGCCACTATCATATATATTCAAACAAACAAAAAATTGCTGTTTTACAGCAGGATGATAATGCCAGGCACTGACATCGTCTTCTTCTACTCCATTTATCTCAACAAAGCACTCTTGGTCTGGTAGGGTTAAGAGATTCAAAAAGCCTACAGGTTCAAGGGCACTGGTGCTGGAATAGCCATGCCACGGTGATTCCAGCAGGGCCCCAACATTGCTGCTCCTACAGCTTTCTGATCTGGACCAGCCATGGTTTTGGGTTTGGGTTTTGGGTAGGGCCAGGGTTGGGGAAACTGTGATATCGCATATTGTCGGGTTGGGTTTCTGCTAATTAATGAAAAACAGGCTGTAAGCACAAAGGATTAATTTGGCCTATTCAATCTGATTACAAACATTTTGAGGATCTGTTTAGCTTTTTTGAATGGTGTGAGGTAAATCAAGAGACAAAACATCTTGTTTCAGCTCATCAGCTAGCAAACAATAAATCCACTTGGATTTACCTAATGGGGGTCAAAGCTACGAAGAGCAGAACATTGTTCCTGGGAGCCAAGACAGGGCGGTTATCTTCTGGAGAGGGTTTGATTCTGAGGCTCTAAAAACTTTAGAGCTACTAAATAACACTGTGAATTTAAGAAGAAAGCTTTGCTCTGCCTTCAGAGGGAGTTTGCACTCCCAGTACCAGATGGGTCTAACAACTCCTGTTCTTCCTGGGAGCCACAGGCCTTTTTACAGGGCTTTTGCAGTCAGGGTGATAGAAAGCCTCTGAGTCAGGTTCTCAGCTGGTGAAATCGATGTACTTGGTCAGTGAAGAGCCTGGCAGCCTATATTCAGGTCCTACTGGACTGTCTTTGATTAAACTGTAATCAGAAACCAGCAAAGAGATAATTGGCATGTGTATTACTGCAAAACATGCATGAAACAATTCTGCTAGGCTTAGGCTGTAAATATGCTCCTAGGCTGGTGTGCTAGCAATGAGCAGCTTGCTTGCTCCTAGGACTTAATTACAAGTTACACTGATCGATGAAAGGTTAAAACAGTTGAATCAATATTTTATTGCACTGCTGTAAACTGTAGTTATAGCATATTAGACTACAAGTGGCTGGCAAGTTTCAAAGCATGTAACTGAATCAAAGTCTGAGTAAGTGTCGTGTGTGCAATTTACAAACAGTTAATACCTTCCAATTGAGAGGATTTGTTTGTAATTAATATAAAAGCTGTTTATTTAAATCCTAGGCAGGCAGTATTTAAATACACAACATGTCACCTGGGAATTCCATCTAAACCACTTTGTGGAAAGCCGTTATGTTGTGCTGAAATAAATCCAGCATGAAGTAACTGTACTCTCTTCATTCAGGGTGTAGAACGGTTTTCTGCGTGTTGTTTTCTTTATTTCTACTTCTTCCTGAATATTCTAAAATATTCTTGGCATTGTTCCACACTAGGGAATGATGTAAGTTAGTGTTGTTGCAGTTTCCTGTACTCTCACTGCCTGCATATCCTCTTGATATATTACAGCATTGGTTTTGAAGAGGTATCGTGTACGAACCAAATGAAAGACAAGCCCTGGCAAAAGGAACACACAATGTCCATAAGCTGGTGACACGCAGTATGGTGACCAACAACATTTACAGAGTTTACAAATTATAATTTCTAGAGCTTGCAGAAAACATGAGACCATGACTTTGTTTCCTTGATGAGGCTTTTCCAGTAGACTTGCTAAGATACTTTTTAAATTTTTGTGAGGTTTGAGGGGCTTATAGGTAATGAGGATAATAGCATCAAAAGGTCTTACAACCTTGTTAGCAGAAGATTTGCCTATTTCTTTGTCTTTAATTTTTAAAATTTATTTTACTTTTTCCCCTTGCTTGAAAGAGTGTGGTGGAATAAGTAATACCTTGATTAAAAAAAAAAAAAAAAACAAAAACCCAAAAATATTTAAAAGTTAAGAATATTTTTGCATAATTTGGATTGAAAGTGTTAAAAATCTTCATAATGTCATGCTAGTCCATCTTTCATCAGCGATACATACCTGCCATTAATTCTCAGTAGGTAGCTTCATTTCCTTCCCTCCAATTTTTTCCCATTTCATCCAACATCTCCATTCCCTGTCTATGACAATGAGTGGTGACAATGTGGTGACAATGAGCCCTGCAGCTCATCCCAGACCATACCAAAGATCAAGCCAACAGCACTATGAAAGGTGGTGTTGGTAACTGTTTCACCTGCAGTTCAGGGAGTAGGCAGTAAATTTTAGCAGTTTCCTAAACTGGGGAGTGGGTGAGGGAAAAATTGATGGTTTGGGCTAGATTTTTACTGTTGGTTTGTTGAGCTGGATCCATGTAACGAGTCAGCAAGGACCGGTTCATTCACTGTCTCATTTTTATCATATCCCTCATATGATGGACAAGTTTGTCCCTTGCAAATTTGGGGAAGCCAATGCCTTGATTTCATTTTCCCCTGGCATAGCCGTAAAATCAGCCTCAGATAACTGTCTCTGCTCAATTGTGTGCTAATGAGGTGTTTACTGAGTATTTATTCCTTCACACATCTTCCTCCAATCCTCTCAGCAGAGCTCAGACTCCAGCCCTGCTCACCCATTCCCACCTCTCCATAGCCTGGGCATGTCTGCCTTGCAGAAACGTGAGAGTGATGCAAACAGGAGTTTAGCTGGGAGCTCTTTCAATGGCAGGTCACACATTTCTTTGAAAGGAATAAACAATTCAGCAGGTTAAGCTCTGTTTCTGCAGGGCTTCTCTGCTGCAGATGGTTTCCATGGTGTGTTTTGTGGCACCTCCATAATGTGTAGCTTTAAAATATCTCAGGAGGGTAAAATCTGGTAGTTCAATCGGTGGAAAGGAACGTCATTGTATCAGGACTGGGGAGCAAGGAATGTTTACCACGCAGACAGTTGTAATTTACAGGCAATAAATGAATCTATTTAGATAACAGAAAAATGAGGCCAAGCCTTATCTGTCTTCTCTTTTCCTGCATAAGAGAAGTTGCAATACTTCCTAACAAACTTGCTTCTGCACATCTCTGCTTTTTCCTGTCTGCTGTGCCTCTTGGCAGCCACCTCACACTGTGTGTTTCAGGATGGATGCGTCACTAAGCAGGTGAAAGTGATTTCCCATAAAAATAATAAATGCCACTGTAAATTGAGGGCCGATCTCTGCATTGAAAACTTATGGATTTTGACTACTGACTGAAAGAAAAGCACAATATTCAATAGCTTTGAGGACACCTTGGCTCTAATAACAATCTGGGTGGCATGAGGGTTATCAGGAAGTTTGATGGCATCCTCAGCAAGGCTTTGAACAGGCTCTCCATAAACCACAGGTGCATTATGTTGGGTTAGACCATTTCAGATTGGGCTGCATGCCTTGGGGTGAATCCGGAAGAAATCACTGTCAGTGATCAAATATTGATATTTTGTCATACCCACTGACGTTACCGTAATTTGAGTCATTTATGAGTCTTTACTTAGCAAAGACTTAGAAGTGCCCTAACTCGGAGCCTGGGTTATCTCTGTGCCTGGGGAGCAGGTGGCCAGGCAGAGCTCAGGTGGGGATTATTGCTGCCGACAGTGTTGGAAAGCTGGCTGTGCACCTGCCTCCTCCTCATAACAAGCAAGCAGATAAAAAGGGTCCGATTTGCTGGCACTGCCAGCCAACTCCTCCAATCTTTCAAAAACAAATATGCAAACTTGACTGTAAAATTAAACAGAAAATAAGAGTTACCACTACCTTCTATTGCATGTTGATTGACCTGAGCGCTCTCCAATTGCAAACATGAGATTAGATATCACTTTCCATACAGGTGTATGCAAACCATTTTTCGTCTTACCAGGAGACTGAATTGTTCAAAGTTCTGGAAAATGTCTGTGCGCTTTTACAAGTGTACTTAGCAAAAGGAAGGCACTGACTTACGCCTTCAAAGGTGGTGATTTTCAATGTCCTTTCCAGTGTTTCCAAAATCAAGAATTTTGTTTAAGCTTAGCAGAAAGTACTGAAAGGAGATTTCTGATGCAGTGTGTGTATTTACAGTGCAAATACAGGCACAGGCTTTTTAGAAATTAATTGCTCAAATTGATCTCACCCAGGAAAGATATTTTGCAGAGATGCAGAGATGTTTATTCCCTTTGTGGAAAGTTTCTTGACTAATGATTTGGGCTGGAAGATGATAATTTCTCTTTTAAGGCCTTCAACCTTTTCATCTCACTATTTTCCTTTCAATAAGCTCTACAAATCACAACTGCTCACCCTCCCTTAAGAGAGTTTTTTATTACGGTGTTTTAATTGCTAGAAGATTATCTAGGTAGGAATAGATTGGCTCAAATAATTGAAGGCTTTTTCCACTCTTCAGGCTGTAATATCAGGCTGTTCAGTCCCAGCCAGGAGGTTCAAACTGTAACTAGGTGCCCTGTTTACCAGGCTGCATAAGATCTGAACTCATTTCTGGGCCATGCCAGTGTCAGAGTCTGCCTCACTGACCAGCTACTCACCAGAGTAAAGTGACACTGATCTCCAAATATGTTTGTGCATCTGGTCCTCTGCCTTTGGAAGATGTGTGTTCAATTCTCCTCTCTGAGAATGCAGGTCAGAGATTTCCTCTTCAGTTGCTTAGGTTTCTGCTCAACATCCTAACCTCGTACTAGTGCAAAGTGGCTCTGCATCAGCAGGCAGGAGCTGGACCCCTTCCTGCACCATTGCCCGCTGTGCTGCAGCAGAGAGGAGGAGATAAGCTATTTAAGGGATTGGGCTGCTGCAAACTTGCTTCCTCTCTTAGCAAAGGCCAGCTTGGGCTTTTCAAGCACATGCTGCATCCCTCGCTGCCCAGCTCTGTATTGCCTGCATTCACCCTGTGGTGATGCCATGAGTTAGACCCAAATGCTGGTTGACAGCCACAAGGCTGAAAATAAAAATTCAGTAATAAAGCCTGTACTTTATTACAGCACAGTACACATTATCTGGTACTGTGGAGGATGATTGCAAGGAAATCTAAGAAGTTAGGATTGGTAATGAATGAAGGAGGGTTTTTCCCTGTCTCACATCAGACCTCACAAAACAACCAGAAAGCACAAAGGGGAGGGACAGTGGAGGGTGTTTTAGTCTGCATGCTTGGCTGAGCCTCAGACAGGGTGAGAGAGATCATGGCTGCATTGTGAGGGAGTTCAGTGCAAAGACACCCTGTTGGCTCTGAATTTGCTAGTTCAAGGCCATGCATGCATTGACAGAGCGCTGAACGGAGCCCAAGAGAATCCTCCTGGCTGAGAGGAAAAGCCTGTGTGTGTCAGGCTGATAAAACTGCTCATCCTGCTGCAAGTGTGGCTGCATGGCAGCATGCTCTCCCACGGAGGGACAGTCCCCCTGAGCACTGTGCTCTGCTGGGCTCTGCCCCCACTTCAGAATGATTTGGGGAATGGACATTTTGCTTCCTATGAAAGGTGGCTGCAAAACTTCCTTTCTCCCACCTGGTGCCCATTTAAACTGTCAGATCTGTTAAAGCTGGGAAGGGGTGGTATCTGGCCCAGCTACACCCTTATTTCTCATAAGTATTGCTAATTCAAGAGATTCTGGAGGTGTTTATGGATGGATGAACACCACAGAACACTGGGAAAGGTCTCATGGTCATTGGAAAAAATCCATGCTCTGCACAGCACATTCACAGAAACTCAGAACACCTTTCCTGCTAGACGTATGTCTTGGGGTGACATTATGAAAGTCCTATATTCCATATCGTCTGCTTTCTGCTCAGACAATGTATTCTGTAACTTTAAGAAGCTGGGAGAAACTCTGCTGGCCAGGGTTGTTTGAAATTCCTCCCCAGGTGTCTGGCCTTGAAGGGATGGGGTGGGGTTGGGGGGGGGAAGACAGCCGGGAGGTCCGGTTTTTTTTTCTCTCTCACTCTCGGGCTTCCAGTGGTGGTGGCAGCAGCAGCAGCAAAGGCCTATTCTTACTTCGTTTTTATCTTTTTGGATTGATTTTCTCGACTTGCTCCCTCGTCCGAGACACCAGACAACCCCCGAGAGGAAGCAGGTGAGAATCCTTCAGGAAGCCACCTGAGGGACTTCGCCCAGCCCCGCAGTACCCCCCGGTGGAGGGGGGAAACTACGCCCAAGGGAAAACAGGACACTAAAGTCCGTGAGACTGTTTGGTCAGGTCTAATAAGTCCTTTTCTCTTTCCCATGCTTTGTGGGCATTTGGTTTTGTTTGTTAAATAAAATAGGGTTTTTTTCACTTTCACCCAAGAAGGTTTGTTGTGGTTGGGGGGAGGAGGTGCCGGAGGCCTGTTCCTGTGGGGGAGGCGCTTAGTAGAAGCGTTTTCCTCCTAAACTTGTCTCAAAACTAAGACAACATATTTTTAAAATCCTGGAGTGAGGACCACACGTGGTATCTGAGAATCACAGTTTAAATGTGGGTTAGTCACACACCCCTGGTTCTACAAAGCTCAAGGCTTGGCTGGGTGATTACTGCATTGCAGCACCCAAAATCTGTTTCTTCTGGTACCATGAAGGGGGTTGTTGATATAGCAAAGAGTGTCTATATAGTTAATCAAAAAATATATTGACGGAGCACTTGATGTTGAGGATTAAACTTTGCATCTGAGCTCTGTAAACTTTGCAATACATCCAGACCAGTGCAGAATTAGTACAGCCCACAGCCAGTCGCTCTCAGTGTGTTGATGTCTCTCAGACCTGCCTGCCATAATTTCTACACTCAGACTGTATGTCATCCATCCATGAATCTGCTTTTCTAAACATCACCAGCAGGCTCAGCTCGCTCAATCTTGCTGCTGAAGCAGCCTCTTTTGTGCCCAAGTAGTGAGCACTAAGACTGGTGATCTCCAGCTGTTGTGTCCCAATAATGCCAAGTGTGCTTTAACCATTACATGTTCAGCAAGAACCTTAAAGCTAGGAGCGTCATCTCTACCAAGCCATCACTTCTGAAGCCTTCCCTGGCTAAGGGAGATGCTGTTTTGTGGGTTTGTGCTGGAGCATGAGGAGCTGCACTGTTGTTAAGGCTCATGCTGCATAAAAAGTCTTAGAAATGTACATGAGAGCACACGATCATGGCAGGCAATGTACCTTTGCTGTCTTGAGGTGCATTGTGGAAATAAAGCTTTTCCTGATGTGCTCGGCTGTTGGAATGTTTTCCAAGCAGGCATGTTTCCTCAGTGTTTAAACCAGGTAATCCTAAAAATATTCAGTTTGAAACCAAAGGGACTGGGCAGGGATTTTGGCTCGTGCGTTTTACTGGGAAATGGAAGCGTTTCCAGCGTGGTTTTGCCTGTCGCTCCGGGAAGGATGTCCATGCTTTCCAAGCACGGCTGGAACCCTGCCGTGAGCGGGCACTCCGGGCCGGGCCGGGAGCTGTCCGTGGTGCTGCCCCGTGGCTGGGCACGCACATGTGTGCGCATCAGGGGTGTGCAGGTGTGTGCGGCGGGGTCCTGGGCGTGTCAATGCGCAAAGGCGCATCATGGAGTCACAGAGGCACGGAACGGGTCGGGATGGAAGGGACCTTAAAGATCATTTAGAGCCAACCCCCGTAGACCAGGGGGATTGACACTAAATACCATACCTTCCACTAAACAAGATTGCTCCAAGGCTCATCTTGGAGTGTCCTGGCCTTGGACACTGTCAGGGATGGAGCATCCACAGCTTCTTCAGGCAACCTGGTTCAGTGCCTCACCAGTCTCTTTTTGAGATAAAATTTTAAAATTGTGTAATTTTGATATCATTACACACAGTCAGAATCTCAGTGCAACTCTCACAAGTTCCTTACAGGCCTGTAGTTTTCAAACCCTGCACAGGATAGATAAATCAGTATGGACCAGGGGAAACTGTATGAGTTAGTATTGTCTTCATATCCCTTTCCTTCCCTGTTAGAAATACCACACAGAGACTGTTTTGAAAGAGATTGAAATATTTCAGAAACCTTTGAGTGGTTCTGCTTATTTTTTTTCTCTGCTTGGTTCTGGTAGAGAGCAGGACGTGGCCTATTAGTTATTGCAGTATTTCTGTCATATAATAGTAATGCCACAGGTTATTTAATAACCTGCTGAAGAAAAACATCCTGTTTGCTACAGCCTGCCAAGCCTGATTCATTCATGTGATTATGGGCACAGACACCTCTGCCAGTTGCAGCCCAGGTATGGGAATCAATATTTAATACTTCTGGTGCACCAGAGAAACCAGTAAAATTGTTGGGCAAAAGCTGTCTTGCAGCTGATGTGTCTCATTGCTTCTTTTCTGGGCAGCCATTCTTCTGCTGCCCATCAGCTGGAAAACCATTCTGGATCTATTCAAGAGGCATGAGCACTCATGCTGGTGGCAGGTACCTCTTGATGCTCATGCTTTCTTGTAAATAGGTAACCTGTAAAGAATAACATTTAGCCCAGCAGACTTTTCACTGACAGCAGGAAAATGCTCCCCATTGTAAGAACATACAAACGTGGGTCTGAAATTCCATCCTTCCTTGGGGTGGTGGAAGGGTTCTTTGTGGAGACCTCATGATTCTCAGTGTTTGCAACTTGCCCCAGGTGGCAGAGTTACCCACATGCAATCATAGCTAAGCCTCAGCAGAGAAGCCAAAAGCCTTTTCCAGTGTGTCTCTCCGTGTGTTTTGATGCTGTCCTATGGGATACTGAATCCTTTCCCAGGATCTTAGCATAGGGAATGTGACAGAGCCACTGGGGGCTGTTTTGGCTCACAGGATGCCCACAGCAGCTGCTCCAGCTCTGGCCAGCTCTGGAGCACCACAGAGGCAGCTGCTTTGCACTCACTGAGGATCTGTGGATGTTGTTTCCATTGCCTCGTGCTCTTGGTTTGAACCTTTCAGTGTCTGTACGTTGACCTTTGCGTACTTACCGTCCTCTTACTGGAGTGAAAGGGACGAGTAGTTCTTGCCCCTTTGTTTCAGAGAGCAGTTCATTGTCCACTCTGTTTTCTAACACAAAATAAATAAGGAAATCATTTCATCATTACTTGTTAGTTTGGCTGTTTTTAAATAGGGATGTAGGACAGCTGCACAGAGCTTTGAGAGTTTCCTTAGAAAACCTCAGGCCCTAAATACAAGAAGCAAAGTCTTGGAGAGGGTAGAGAATGACAATGTACTTTGCTCTCTGTGTTTGGCAGGACTGGCAAATGGATATATAATGTGTTGCCTAATCACAAGGAAATCTGCCATGTGATCAATTATTCTTTAATTTCATCACTTTACTGTTATGGCATTTTGGATCTATGACACTGTTGGACAACACAGATGACCAACGAGGGGCATTTGGCCTGTGTCGGTGAACAGCATCTGCTCAGCCCCATGTCTGCAGAAATGCCCAAAGGAAAGTGGGAGTTTAACTTTGCTCCCTTCCTCTGCAGATTCATGTTTCTAGGCTGAAAATAAGTATAGGATGTAAGGGACATTATACACAACTGAAAAATCCATTCTGATTTACAATTTAATTCAGTTGGGTTTTGTTTTTTTTTGAAAAACCAGAAGAACAACAACAAAAAATCCCACCCCTTCTAGGATCCCTGAATACAGGAAAGGTATTAATTTGGCTACTTATGTGGCCCATTGCCTGGAAACCTCACACTCCAGTGTTTTCTTCTCCACTACCACCAGAACACAAAATGGGTGGTTATCCTTACTTTACCCACGAAATTTGAAATACAAGGAGGCAAACTGTAGGGTCAAATTGTAGGCCAAGGTCCCATCTACTTGGCTTTTCCAGCTTGTCTTTCACTGTAACACACCTCAGTTTATGCCAACAGGACTCTCAGCTTCCCCCTTTTCCCCTTCCAGCTGCAACTTTTGTCCAAGGTTAGTAATCAGGATATGAAAGGTAAATAACGCTTTCCACCAAAGATCTCTGTTGAGATAAATGCCTCTCCATGAATCAGACTGACATCAGGAAAACAGCTGAAGACACATTCTGAAGCCTCAGCCCCACAGGATCGTTAGGAATATTACTGTCCCGACCTAATGAGCTACCACTGATCCTAAACAATGTCTAGGACAAAAGACTAGAGGGGGATTGGCTCCCCTCACCCTGCTGCCTGCAGACTTCTGACAACCCATTAAGGTTATAGCTATTCAGCCCTGTTCAGACAGCCCTTTTTCCTTCTTTTTTTTCCCCTAACAACTCCCAGCTAATGAGCAGACAGCGTTACTTTTATTTTGTGCAGGGAATGTATGGCTAAATAGGCATCTGTGCATGGCTCTGGAAATTGGAATGAGGTGAGGAAAGCAGAGGAAGAGAGATTGGAAGTCTTTTAGAAATGTCCCCGTCACCTTCATCCGTCAGACAGAGACCCTGAGCTGAGGAATCCTCCTCACAGGGATGGGTGAGGGTGTGAGGCTGAGCCTCTGGCACACTGGGCTAGCAGAGAGACAGCAGCCCGGCCCTGCTGCTTCCCTGCTTTTGCAGGAATGGGCAGGGGAGGCAAAGCCAAAAGGCATCTTGGCATGTGCCTTCGGCTCTAGGCGCTCCTTGGACGCTGCCCTTGCCGTGTGCCTCCATCTACTTTTACTATAAAAATTCCCGAGGGCGTCAGTCTCTCTCTCCCCGCGCCTGCCCCCCTTTCCCTCGTACTTTACTAAGTGATTGGAGTTGCCCTCTTCCTTTTGCGCCTTCCCACCTCCTTCAAGCTCCCTCTTCAGCGACAAGCAGCATCACTAATTGCTTTTTAGGGTCTCTTTTCTGCTCTCTGTTCAAAATTCATGGGGCATTCCCTGGCCCCATTATGCTCCTTTCTGAACCTTTTCAGCTTCTTTTACAAACTTAGCACTTTCTGTGCTTCTCTTAGCCTTTGCAAAAAAAAACAAAAAACAAAAAAAATGTGGATTTTTTTTTTTTTTTTTTTTTTTTGGTTTGGCTTTTTTTTTGCTATNTTTTTTTTTTTTTTTTTTTTTTTTTTTTGCAAGAAGGCCCCCTCCCTCTGCAACCCCCCTCCCTTGCAGAAAAGCACACGCACGGGCCCACCTCCCATTGAATGGTGGGCTTTGTGCGGGGAATTTCCGGAACACAGCCCAGGGCTGGAGGCGCAGTGTGAGTGGAGGGGCTTTGGGCAAGGAGCCTCCCTTAAGCCCACCCCATTACCACGGTCACTGTTTGCCCTGGGCTCTCTAAAAGGACTATTGTTGCCTGTTGCCAGGTATTCCCTAGCAACACTTAAGCCAAGCTGCCTCCTCTATTTATGGCAGAAACTTTTCAATGGTCTCCAAAACACGTGCTTGTCAACTTCAGAGAATACCTTCAAACAGACACAGAGGGGGAAAAAATAATCCCAAGCACTTGCTTTAGTTGAAATATGTGTGTTGGGGGTGTTTTTCGATTTCTTGTCATTTACCTTGGATCAGAAACCCAAACAATTGCAATTTGGAAAAAAAAGGTCCCTCCCCATCACCTTCTCCCAGCCTCTGTCCCCACCACTGGCAGGTGGGTGGGGGTAATTTATTAGATGGATGAGCCTTTGCCACACTTTGAATCTTTTTGCACAAAGGATTGTTTCATTTTTTAAGACAGATTTTTCTTTCTTTGTGTGTACCAGAGCCCTTACAAGAACTGCCGTACTTCTTGTGTTGTCCACCAGCAAACAAGCCATTACCAAGAGGGATGTAGGGTGGGAAGGTGGTCCGTGATGTGCCTGTACAACACAGATATGACACCACCAAGTCACATCACCAAACAGGTGAGGTAATCATGTGTGGTGAATACACACACGTGTGGATTTATTCCAGGAATTACATAATTCTATGCTTGCATTTCTGCAGTCAGTTTGTCAGCTACAGTCAGTGGTTCAGTCAAGTTCAAGGAGGGAACTAAGCTACTGCATCTCCAAAAAGTTGCATATACATTTTGGTGATTAAATGTATTGACATGAGAGAAAAACCTTTTCCAGCAAGTTCATGGAATAGTCTTTGTGTGATGTCATACAAAGGGTTCCAGCATAAACTGGTGTCTTTGCCTACTATCATATTACTTGCAGATTGTTGCTGCTACAAAGCAGTAAAGTCATCGTCACTTTTGGGAAAACCTTATCAGATAACCAGAAAACGTAAGGAAGGCCAAGATTTACAAAGACAGCTGAAGTAATGTGGTACCCAACTCGTGAATTTCAATGGACCGTGAACATTTCTGAGCTGCCCACCCATGATAGCAGTGGGTGCATTCCCAGTTTTTGGAGTAAGAACATATTCTCTTCAACTGCTGATGCAGTGTCAGCACCATGTCTGGAGTAATAATCTGGAGTTTGCCCGTCTCCAAATTCACACTGTTTTTCCTGGCACGTCCTTTAAATTTCAGTACATTAGTGGGACATCCTGGCTCTGGGACTCATTTCTTAGCTGTATCCTCCAAGCTGCCGTGGTGGCCCCAAGAGCTGAGCTTCCCAGAGCTGTGCAGGAGGCCAGCCTGAAGCAGCTGCTGTAGTGGGAGCACCATGAAAACCTTCAGAGCTGAAGCAAAGCCCCAGGAGTGAAATGGGACTGGTGCTTTCAGATAGCCTCAGGTCTGCCTGGCAGGGAAATACTGTGCTGCCCTTTGCTGCTCTCTCTCCCCAGCCAAGGGGAGATGGCCAAGGTCAGAGTTACCTTTCTTGTTCTGAGCAAGAATCGGAAAACATTGCATGGATGTGACTCATTCTGTGTAAGATCTTGGGTTGTGACTCTCTGATGAGCTGTGTGAGGCTTTTAGAAAGATTAGAGCATATAACAACATGGTAGTTCTCTTTTATGACCTACAGCTATGGAAGCTACTCAGTTGAAGAGAATATGTTCTTACTCCAAAATTACATGTGGGTTTTATGATAACACCGAAACATCGTTTCCCAGACATGTGTGCTAGTGTCTCCACAGAGCAGTAAAATAGAGTATACTCATCTATCTGCCACTGGCCCTGGTGCTTCTGCATTCTCACCTGATGTGGAATAGTTCCTGCTCCCAGCTCAGCCTGCAAAATTCAGTTTTTTTTCTGTTTCATAAAGGTACTGTAATTAGAAGATGCTAAATTTTCTCTGTTAACATATTCCCCTGCAGAGCTTGATGTTACAGTGGATGTAAATGGTTTCATGAAGTGCAAGATCAAGGCTGTTTAAATAATTGTTGTAATTGAAAACATGTGTGTTATTATCTCTCAAAATGTTTTAGATTAAATTAATGAAGTTCACATCTGGAAGAGCAGATATTAACCCTTTATGTGTTTCTGATCCCTTATCTAGGTAATCTGAAGCTCAGATTTCTGGTCCAGCCCATATAACACAACTGTTCTTAGCTTTAGAAAATACTGTGTTTTAGTCCTTGATATTTCTTCTATTAATCTGTGGATTACACTGCTTGTCTTAGAGCAAATATAGCAAAACCTACCAACTTGGTCTCTGGAGAGTCAGTCCCATAGCTCCTACTAAAACCAATGGAGTACACAAGGCATAACAGAGATTTCTTCCTTGCCCTGCATTTAGTTAGCAACTATATAGAAAAATATTTCAGAAGGCCAAGATTTTTATTTCTGGAACATACACCGCTGTCCTTCTGCGTGACTAGAGGCAGTGTAGGAAAGAGGCATTCATATTCCTTTTCCAAGTCTCTCCAAAGTTCTTAGCTATTTTAGCCCTATGACCCCATTTGTCCTATCTTTAGCACATAAAGGTGCTCAAATAATTTTTAAAAAGGGATTCTCTATAGAGGGACTGATCCCTCAATATGTTCTATTTATTTAAAAAGGTTAACTTCTAGCTCCTGCCTTTGCAACTGGCTGGCACATCCTAAATGTGATCCTGTAAGCTGGGTATAAGTGATGGTTCCCAAGTGAACAGAGGGATACAACTCTGGGCAAGCTGTTCTTCTGTGGACAGGCTCACCTAGAAAAAACTGCGGTCATCCCTGCTTGCCTGTCTCAAATGATACAATTTTGACTTCCAAAACAACTCATGAAAACAATGTTTGTAATCATCAGCCACTGTTTGCCAACAGCCAGCAGGACCGGATTTTACACCCATTTTGAATAAATGATCTGCTAGCTGAGATATTCCCTGTGTATTAGTTTGGCAACTAGTCTTTGATATATATGCCAGTGCCTAAGGTGGTTCTGAGTGATTCTGGGGCAGATTTTTCAGCTTCTCATGAAATACAGTTTTCCCGCCAAGTTCTTGAAGGTACAAAATTTACTTTCTCTTTCGTCAAAGGAGAAGTCTGGCTTGAAACATTCTCAGATTACAAAACACATTAGTATGTGCCTCGCAGACACCTGTAAAATCTCTAACTTCCTTAGGACTTGATGAATCCCATCACTTGGACTCTGGCCCTCCAGGAATGCTGAGCCATCACTGAAAACCACAGTCTTTTCTACTGGAATACCTGGACTACAAAAAGCCGCCATGAGCAAAACTGGAGTGATTCTTATTCCTTCTGTGTCCATATTCAAGTCATTCTTGGAATATAAACTGTGTCTCTTGCATACCCAGGCACCATGGTCTTCAGCCACCAAAGATCTCTGGAAATCTCAGTCCAGTTCACCTTTAAGCAATAGTTCAAACTAAGGGAACTAAAAAATTAGAGGGGGTAATAGCTGTGAAAGAAGGCTGCTCACACTGCTCTGCTGGTCTCACAGGAAGAACATCCCACATCTGTAACAGCTGGTTCCAGTAGAAAAGCCAAGGACATGGCTGTGGTGGAGACTCTGTGTCCCTCTTAGTGCCATCTTATACAGAGGGTGGTGGAGGTCTCAAGCCAGTGGGGACCCTTGTCTTGTTCCCATCCAAGTTATTATCCATATGGATGCGAATGTGCAGAGGAAGTTTCACACACAGGAAGCCACTAAAGGTGCTTTTAAATTAGCATTAATTTTTTGTTGAGTTCTTCGTCTTTTTCAGAATCACCAGTGGGTTCCCAGACATAACATTTCCTCTGTATAAACCTGCTCTGATCCTATTTTTATTGTGTGGAGTAGTCCCACACAGACTTGGAGCCACCGTCTACCTGAGAGGACAGTATGTGATTTCCAGAGGCACAGGCAAGGCTGGGAGCCAGAGGCCGCGGTGTGCTGAGAGTGGAAGGGCTCCCTGCTGCTGCCTTTGCTTCAGCCCCTGCGTCAGGAGAGCGTTTGTCTCACCCAGGCCAATGATCCCACTGCAGCAGCAGGTTTGTGCCTCTCTGAGGCAGTACCTTCAAACTAGCCAGGATCTCTGTCTGTGCTGCCTAACCCCTACTTTGGGGCAGATAACCACAGGCTACAAGAGCATCACTGAAAGGTTGTTGGCCCTCATCTAGTCCAATCCTTTGCCCTGAAGGCAGTGTCAGCTACACAACCGTTCATAGATTAATAGATTCATATGCACAGCAACACTATCATGGCTGTACAGCAGTGTGCTCACAGATGATTTTATTTATTTATGTACATATTTGAGGCAAAGATTAGTTTAAAACCTATGAAGGAGTAGGACATCCAGAGCGCATAGCTGTGGGTTGACTCTTGGCGTAAGGATGAAAGCCGGTATAAAGAAAGGGTAAATGTTGCTTCAATATTAGCACAGTGTGTAAAGGTCCCAAGCACTTCCAGCATGATCATAATAGTAATAAAAACGACAACAATAATAATAATAGCAATAACATGGACATGAATGGACATGAATGGACATGGATGCATGGACATGCTATATGCCCTTCTAATTCACATCCCCTCTTGCCTACAAAAAAGACAGAAATTAAAACTAGATGAATTATTAAACTAAATGTGACTGCAACCAGCTAATATGAGAACTTGTTTCGGTCATGACTGAATTATTTGGGCGTCATCTAACAATTAATAATGGAAACAGGGACATATTTACATTATTCTAGTTATTTTTCTCAAGATAACCTATGTCTGAAAGACTCTGTCGGTGGCTGTCTTCGCTTTTTCTGTTTATATTTACTTTTATGGAAAACAACCTTACAAAATGGATTTTCCAAGAGGACTCTCATCAGGGCCCATACTTTAAAACAAAAGTTTATAAAGCAGTTTTCTACAGACAGTTTTTAACTAGATTCAGATCCAGTTGAAGTCTATAAATAAATCCTTTAACCTATTTCTGTATAGAAACTGAAATGAAGACAAAACTTTCACTTCAAAATCTGCTTGGATTTTCAGATTTCATTTATGGCATGGTTTTCCAAAGATTAACTTTTTCGCTTTCAAACTGCATTAATAGCATTAGGCCTCAATTAATCAGATTCAAAATTTGGAAACAAAGAAAGTATTTTGTCTGAATAATCATTGAGAGGCCATATACCAGGATCTTTTCTTACCAGCCTTTTAAATGATTATTTCAGTCCAGATTTTTTTTTTTTTTTTAAAGGAACTGCTAAAATCTAGGCTTTGAATTTTGTAAATGAGACTGCTGCCCAACGCACTTCTCAGCAAGATAAGGGCAGAATGGCATTTGCAGAAATGTTTAGCTATCTCTCTAACAATCCTGCTTGGTTGTGGGCCCCTTGGTAACAGCTTGGCAAATCTGCAAAAGGAATGCGACTATATAGTTTGTGTGTGGATTGTTGAGTCATTATAGCCTCCAAATTGCACAGCAGATCATTAATCATAGGCCAAGATAGGCAATCACTGCAGAAACCTGATGAAAAGGCTCCAGAATAATGCCTGCTAAATCATGTTTAACATGCAGACCTTGCCTGTGCAGATATGGAAAGGGGGAGGTAAGGAAAAAAAATTATTCCCCTTTTAGGAAAGAAAACTTCTACTTATCTTTGATTTGCATTCAGCCCTCCCTCAATAGTCCTTAAGCCTGTTATTTAATTCATTTTGGTGCCAGGTCCCATCACAAAGCGAAAACCCTAACCAGGACCTATGCAGTCTATGACCTCCAAACCCCCTGTCTTTTCTTGTCAGTTCTATGTCATTTGTGCAGTTGAACTCCACCAATTTGAAATGCTGACCTCTTCCATAGACAACCTTATTCTCCTTGAGTGAAAGAAAGGGCCAAGGCCTACAAACCACTCAAGCGAGAGATGGCAAGAAAAGAGAAAAGTGGTTGACTCGTAAATCAATTTCCACAGCCCACCCAAAACCCACACGAACAATAACCATGGTATTTTTTAAAAGTTGTGCTGTTGTGGTTTTCTTAATTGAGCTTATTCTTTTTAGAAAAAGTTTTGAGCAAAGCAAAATTGTTTGTTCAGGGTGGAAAATTAGACCACATCCTGCTCCCAATCCATTTCAGATCAGGGAATATTTGTACCAAACCTCCGTTCCCACCTGTCATCCCCACAGAAAAGGAGCATAGCCTCACAACAGGTCTTTGTCTGCACTGGAAGAGGTGGCAATATCTAAAGAAAGAGAAACATTTGGGGCATAAACGTGTGCTCAGTCCATGCGGTATCAGGATGCGGGCAGAGTGAGGGCACCTGGCTTTGAGCCGCACAGCCTGCCCACATGGAGCGAGCTGTGCAGCTCTGTCTGTGGGCCCTGCCAGCCCCACATGTGTGTCTGTGGTGTGTCCCAAGCCCCTGGTGTCCTGTGAGCAGCGGGAGAACATGCACACGGAAGGGCTGCATTGAGCCAAGCGCACGCACGGCACGGTGCAGACACAGGAGCAAGCGAGTGGGCAAAGAAGTCAGGGAGAAACCTGCCACCACACAGTGAGGCAAATTTTTAAAGACCTATATTACGCTCCCTGGGGGTCTGATTCTGCCTGTGTTGCTCTCTCAGGAAGGTTTCCTGCTCCTCAGGTGGTCTCATTGGATTCAATAGCTGTGTCTTTGAAGAGCAGATGCAGAAATTGCCTGGAGCACACCATGCCCCAGGCCCCCATCCCCATTAGCATCTTTATGCTTTTCAGAGGCCTGGATCTGGCTGTGCTGTTTCTTACTGCACAGTCACATCTCTGGGTTTAAGGCTGGGACATCCTTAACGAGCATTACCCATCTTCTCAGTGGGAAATAGCCCCTCTTCCCTGCCAGCCTGGTGTTTCTCAGTCCTGCTCTCCCAAGACCATAATCCTCCTGAGCATGGGATGACTAGTTAGTCTCTGTCAGCAGAGGCAGGTCCAACTCTTAGGCTGAATATAACAAATGAATCTTTTACATTTTCTCCTGGACTGCATTTAGTTTTATATACACCCAAAGCTTAGAGTCACGCCATATTTATACAAGTCCATGGCATAAAAAAATCCCTGGGAGGAATTAAATACATTATCACTGCCTCGGCTTCTCACATCTTTGAGCCATAATGCCACTGAAGATAGTATCACCATGTGCTTCCCTTTTGTTATTTTTTCCCTTCTTCCTCTGGCATTAGCCCTTGCTGGACTACTCAAACCTTCCCTCCAGCCTCACTTTCTAGAAACAGAATGATGGTACTTCATGATCTGAAAATTCTTGATACCATACAAACAAAGTAGAGTGTGATGTGTTGTTGTGAAGGCAGGAAAGTTACTTCATCAGAAAAGAAGTACCTACAACAGCAGACTAAGTCCTCTGTGGAACCTGGCCTATTGCATTGGATTTTCTCTAAATTGCTGCAGAAATGCTGGTGGGATATGGTCAGTGGGAGGGGATCCTCATCTGGGAGAACAGATGCTCCAAAGGAATCTGCCTGTGGAGCCTGCTCAGCCAACGTGCCCCCATCAGGTCTGTGCCTGCTTGCCCTGGGGCTTACCAGCTCCAAGCCCATGGGCAGAAGGGAGATTTGGAGCTGTTTATCCCACTTGACCCTCCATACAGATGACCTTCCATCATCTGGGGCCAGCTGATGCTAAGCAGTAAATTAAATTCAGTGGCATGCTGTCTCAGTTCTCAAAGGCGTTTCAGTGCGAGTGTCGGAGCCCATAGAGCAGGGCTCGTTACACGCTGCTGCAGCAGCTGGAGCTGGGGGGAGTGTCAAGCTCATTACCTTTTGTAATATGCCCACCGATGGAGCTAGGTGTGCTCTAGATGGATTTGTCAGAGGCCAGCACTTTTGTCTGGGGGTGAAGCATTGCGTTAATCTGACAGGCAAGACTCCACATTATGCAAAAGGAAGAATTCAACAGGAAACAGATGCGTGTGGATAAAAACTAATCAATGTTTTTGCAACCTGCACCTCTGAATGCAGCATCTGTAGCAGTAGAGAGTATATATCCCCTCCTTCCTCATCTCTTTTCCTCAGCAAACCAAAGCTCATGGTAAGCAGTTTGCAAAGTTTGACTCCAGTTCAGTGAAATCCTTATGTGTTATTGAAGTTTTCAGCAATAATTTTGTTGGCTTTCTTGGTCACTGTGTACATCATTGTCAAGCCCAACAATTCAGGGATGATTTTGCTCCTGAATTTGTGAGGTAATACACCAAAACCTTTATTTGACTGCTCTTCTTACTGTTGTAGCATAAACTTCCATGCAAAGTTAACCTTCGAACACTGTTTTGTTTGGAATGCATTGCAACATGTTTCAATAGTAAGTGTGTGTTCACCTAATCTGTTGTACTCCAGAAAAAAAAGTGACATGCTTGTAAGGAAGGGGAAATGGCAAAATTAGAGAAGAAAACTGGTGACATATCTTGAATCTATTCATTAAAATCTAGATCTTTGGGGGAAAAGAGCCTCAGATGTATAATTATAATTAAGAAGTCAGTAGAACAGGGTCTGCAGGGCATCCCTTGCTGGCTACTGTACAGCAGTGGACAGCTGAACTGGAAAATGCAAGTATAACCCGTTTGTCATTGCAGACTGTCTTCCTGGGAGCTTCGTTTCTTAAGATTTTTAAGGATAAAAACCTCTTTCTGGAATTCTGAGCTCAATAATACTTATTGTTTACGGCCGCTGGATGACTGATGGTGTGCAATGTCTCTGCTAGAGGAGCAAGAAGAGTTTACAGAGCTAGGAGAAGGTGAGCTCAAGGGAACGCACTCACATGGAGCACCTTGTCCTTCCAGTGCCCCTTGATTCACATTTCTCACACCCCTGTTAGAAGAAGTAGGCTGTTGTATCATAGGTGGGAAGCTTACACAGGCCCATCACTGGGGCAGAGAATTTTTATTTCCTGTTTTCTTAGAAAGGGAGATGGCAAGGATATCTGTGAGTGGTCTCAATTACAGCAGCAGCAGCTAGCAGGCATGCATTTAACAGTGGTGTTAATAAGGCACATACTCCTGGTCGTGTCTCACAGAAGAAGTTGTTCAGCCCCTGCTTCCTTTCACGCTGTGGTGTCATCTGGCACGGCTAGATCCTTGTTTGGGTTATTTAATTGCTTCTTTGCCTGCCTTTTGCAAACTCCATTTGTAGCTGGGCTTTTGGGCACTCGGACCCATGACTGCATTGCATTTAGTAAGCACTCTGCTCTGTCTGTAGGCAGTATTTCACACAGTCACCCAGTGACTTTATTCAGTTTGCTGGTCCCCAACGTTATTGTCACTCTGCATCATTTACCAATACAATTTTCACAAACAAAATTAGTCATTGCAATGTAGGTGTATGGAAGCTGTCCCACTCTGGAAGGATTCATTAAAATTCCCATAATAGTCTCCTTGTCAGGACTCTTGCCTGCTGTCTGGGAAGTATTTCAACAAGTCTGTCCTACTGTTGTGTTAATTAAACATTGTTCTATTTATAAATGCTCCATTGGTCAGTAGCAGTTCCCCACACAGAGAGAGAGGAGTAGTGGTAACTAAAAGTGAAGTGCCAAGAAGACGGGGGTTGGCCATGCAGAGAAGCCAAGGGACAACCCAGACTGAGCAAAATGCAGCTCTTGGGTCTGTCGTTGTCCTCATCACCTGCCCTGGGGCTGCAGTGATCTTCTGACATTAAACTTTGGAGCAGGGGAGGAGGGAAGGAGGTTTGCTCACTGCTTTCTCCAGCAGCTATTTTATTTCTGTATGTCTGTACATTATAATCTCTTCACAGTGATTGCCACAGGGTGTTGGAGAAGGTGAAAATATATCTGAAAATATATCTGCCTTCAGAAAGAGACCAGGTAGGTGAATTAAGGGTAAAGCCATCATGCTCTTGTGTTTATTTCACACTCCTGCCAGCCTTCTCTACAAGCTTCTCCCCTTGCACGAACACATCTCCTCTGACATATGCATGAACACGAGGAGAGGGCCCTGCGGGAGCCCTGGGGTGCTGCTGGCTGCTATGGACGCTGCCATCGTGGGGCTGGCACTGCCTGGCTGTCAGGGGTACCTGCTCAGCATTGCTCTTTCTGCACGCTCCCATTTTCCTCATCAGAACCCTGCTCTGTGCTGTACATGGCACTACTGTTTGGTAGGGACCCCTCTCCCTGCCGTGATTTCTGTGACTTGTGCTGCATCCTGTGACACTGCAGGTCCATGCCATTCTCCTTTCTGCACATGTAGAGACAATTGCCAGCATTTTTACCCAGCATCATTTCCTACAGGCTTGCTGGCCTCAGAGGCAGGAGAAATTGGCCGCCATCCTCACCAGCTAGTCCCTTAGGGGCAGAACCCAAACCTTCGGTGAAGACCAGGGGGATTTGGGATTCAGGTAGGCAGTACCTGCTGTTAGATGCTTCTGAAGGTTTTGCCTGTGCTTTCTTCTTGGTTTGCTGGTCTCCTTCCAACCCACACTTGTTCTCAATATGCTGTGCTAGTGAGAGATGTCAGTGTCTACATGAAGATGTTTGCAAATGGATATTTACCCTGGAAGCTGGGTCAGGCATAACTCTCAAGCTAGTGCAGCCCCACTCATGAGAAACAGGAAGCCAAAGAGGTGGAGGAGAAGGAAGAAAAAAATTGAGAGCAGAAAGTATAAAGTGCTGCCATCCTCATCCATGGACAAATATCTGCCTAGAGCCTTAATTGGCTGCTGAATTCCAACTTCAAATCATCAAGCATGCAAAATCTGTGAGAACCACGTGAAACTCTAGAGTTCACCTGAGCAGCAACACAGACAGGAAGAGATGGAAGTGATACTCTGGAAGTATGGAAGTTGCGCCTCTTGTTTTTTT
>VZRN01001506.1:316100-326508 GCA_013397935.1 Dasyornis broadbenti | reverse complement strand
GCTGGGCCCGGGCCGGTGCCACCGCCATGGGCCATGGGAGCGCAGGCCTTGTTTCGAAGGACGTGTGTGCATTCGCTGGGTGTCGTGGTGTGATCGCAGCCAGCAGTCAAACCCGACGCAGCTGCTCATTCGCTCCCCCGCCAGTAGGATCGGGAAGAAAATCTGGAGAGTAAAAGCAAGAAAATTCGCGGGTTAAGATAAAGGCAGTTTAAAAGGGAAAACAGAAACCACGCACGCAAGCAAAGCAAAACAAGGGGTTAATTAACTGCTTCCCGAGGGCAGGCAGGTGTTCAGTCATCCCTAGGAGAGCAGGACCTATCGCATGCAATGGTTACTCGGGAAGATAGAAGGCATCACTCCTTGTATCCCCCTCCTTCCCCCCTCCACTTTAAACACTGAGCATGATGCCACATGGTCTGGAATATCCCTTTGGTCAGTTGGGGGTCACCTGTGCTGGGTGTGTCTCCTCCCCCACTCCCATGCACCCCCAGTCCCCTCCTCAGTGTGACAGTAGAAAAGCCTTGGCTCTGTGCAAGCCCTGCTCGGCAATGACAAAAACATCTCTATATTATCACCACTCTGTTCAGAACAAACCCAAAACACAGCCCCGTACCAGCCACTGTCAAGGAAATTAACTCTATCCCAGCCAAAACCAGGACACTGGACTAGAAGCCTTTAGGTCCATGCTCTGAGGTTACTTTATTTTACATGCATTCTCATTACTTGCAGAAGAAGTAAGAGATGGTTTTTTGTAGTGTTTTGGCAGTCATGTTTTGGCTGTCACAAATGTAGCATGATATTTGCTTAATCGCCTCTAGTGAAATACAGTTAGGTTTTAAAATTAAAAATACATTGATTTTCTACTGCTAATGTCCAGATGTTAGAAAAATAAATTACATGTTGGTAGAATTACCCTGTTAAAGTTTCAGGCTCGACATGCGTCAATGAGCCGAGACCTAGTGGAAGGTTACCCAATCTTGGCAAGAAGGATGTAGCTCTGATAGTGGGCACAGGGAATGCAGAAACATAAACCTTTCTCAAGGTTTTTCTTAATAACAGGGCGTACTGCAGTTGGTGTGGCCAAGGCAAACAGTATTTGTGTGGAAAACAGCCAAAAGAGGAGAGACTACGGTCCTGTCTGCTGAAAGGGCAGGAGAAGAATTTCAGGAGTAATGAGGAAGAAAACATGAAGAAAGGAGCAGTGAAGTTCAAAAATTGTGCAATTCTATGGAGTAAGGCCTCACCTTCTATTTGGTAAAACATCCAAATCAAACAAGTTTGTGTTGGTTTTGTTTATTAGCACTTGAATGACTGTGATCTTTGTGTGAGGGGTGTAACTTTCCAGAAGTTATACTCAAACTGATTTACCTTGTATGTAATTTCCCTCAGATGGGAACAAATCATCTCTCTGTGTGTGACCAATAAGAGCTAAATCCCTTTCTCCTGCTCTGTGAATACCAATTGTCTTTCCGATTCTCCAACCACTTTTTGCAATGAAGCTAAAATCTCAGGTATTTTCTCAACATGTATTTAACTTTGCAAATTGCTTCCTCTACTTCAAAGGTGAGGACAGGCTTGTGCACCCAGCATTTTGTCTTAATATTCCTTATTCTGTGTTAATTCCCACTTAAAATTTAACTCATAAACAGTTTCTCAAGAACATGATGAGTAACAGCTGAGGAGTAAAATGTAGGAACGGTGGTGGCAGACCTGCTGTGGATGTAGCAGAGAAAGGGAAATGATAGGAAGGTTTGCCTTGTTAGAGGTCTGAATGCAATTTTAAACCAGCAGAACATGATTGTCTAAAAAGCAGTGTAACTAGCTGTGAAGCCTAATTAGGCCTAATTAGCTCTTTGGTGGAAAGACAGCTCACTCTTGCATATATTGTAGTTTTAGTTCAATTTAATAAGTGAACAATAGCAACAAATGCTGAAGTTACAATTTACTGCTTATGAATTGTGTCAAAATTTAAAAAAAAAACCCTATAGCTTCACATTCTGCTCTCCATGCCTTTACAAAGAATTATAAAGATGTACATACAAGTTATGGTATATATTATGCATAGATTATGGGGTTTTGTAGGTCTGTCAGCCTATACCTGAAAGAATAAACGAACATGCACATCATCCCTTCAGTTTTGCGGTCACACCACTCGAAGAACCTGAAAAAAAAAACAGCAGCTCGGTTAATGATTCCTAAAAAAAGCAGTAATTTTCGCGGGAGGAAGGAACACCTTGTGTCTGTGCCATTAGCTGCTCGGAGAGCATTGCCGATGTTGCCTGGTTTTACGCGGTGGTGTTTGAAGCAGGAGGGGCCGCTGTGTCCCGGGTTGGTCCCCACGAGGTGGCAGCATGGGCTAACCCTGGCCGCGCTCGCTCGCCCGCCGGCGGCAGCGGCACCCGCTTTCGGCGAGGTGAGAAGTACGCTGCGATGGAAGGATGCTGCTGAACGCACTGGCGGCTTGGGTGTGAACTCTGCACTTGTGTTCTAAAGACACAGTCAGATGCAGTTTGAAAACATATATTAGGTCTCAACGACCCCTTGTAGTGCTGCAGGCTGGTGGAAGACTGACTGGAAAGCTGCCCAGCAGAAAAGGACGTGGGGGTGTTGGTTGACAGCAGCTGACCGTGATCCAGTGTGTGCCCAGGTGGCCAAGAAGGCCAAGGGCATCCTGGCCTGGATCAGCAATGGTGTGGCCAACAGGAAGAGGGCAGTGATTGTCCCCCTGTATTCGGCACTGTTGAGACCACACCTCGAATCCTGTGTTCAGTTCTGGGCCCCTCACTGCAAGAAAGACATTGAGGGGCTGGAGTGTGTCCACAGAAGGGAAAGGGAGCTGGGGAAGGGTCTGGAGCACAGGTCCTGTGAGGAGTATTTGAGGGAGTTGGGGTTGTTTAGCCTGGAGAAAAGGAGGCTCAGGGGGGACCTTATTGCTCTCTACAATTGCCTGAAAGGAGGGGGTAGCCAGGTGGGGGTCAGCCTCTTTTGACAGGTAACAAGCAATGGGACAAGAGAACACAGCTTCAAGTTGCACTGGGGAGGTTGAGGTCGGACATCAGGAAGAATTTCTGCATTGAAAGGGTGGTCAAACATTAGAACAAACTGCCCAGGGAGGTGGTGGAGTCACCATCCCTAGAGGTGTTCAAGAAACAACTGGATATGACACTATTGCCATGGTGGAGTTGACAAGGTGGTGATTGGTCTGAGGTTGGAGTTGGTGATGGAAGTCTTTTCCAACCTGATTATATGATTCTATTCTATGATTCTGTGTTTTCTTGATAATCTTTCCAGCCATCTGTTACTTCTTCAAATGCATAATTGCATCTTCCTTTTTCATTGTCTGTATCTTGTCTTTTTACAGCAAGAATTTCTGCTGTCAAAGTTTAGTTACTAAATGCACTGAGACTGTCCAATTTTTTAAACTTTTTTTTTAGTATGATTTCGATGATAGATTCTCCAAATGTGCATCTTGGTTATTTGGTATGTAATTGCTGTTAGGTTTTTTTCTGTACTATGGCTATGCAATTAAATGCTAAGTAGAAAAAGTCTTCACCCGGATGCTATGTGAGGGGCCACATGTGTTTGGAAAAGGAAGGATATCTGTTACATTGCTGCAGGCAGGGCCAAATGACACAATTCAAGAGAAGTTTGTAGGTAGGGGTTGTGCAGGTGTTTTGGAAGTATGATTTCATTGATTGCGTAGCATTAACAACTAAAGGTTTACGCATTAGACAACTGACTTTAAAACATTGTGGTGGCCTAACAGAGAGACACTGATACCTGAGGGGAAATGTACTTAATCTTAACTCCTTGCCCGCAGTTACTGGCTCATAGTACTTATAATTGTCCTTCTGAAGTATCACAGATTTAAGTAATTTATACCGTGAAAGAGATTCGACTTTTCATGATCATCAGTTTTTTTGTTAGCCAGTATATACATTTGTGAGTTCTACAAGTACTCAACATGCAAAATTTCTGCTCTAACAGTACAGCTGGTGTTTTTAAATGATGTTTATGTCATGATAAACAGTTAATTTTGAAAGCTCTAGTATCTGGCAGCAGTCACTCAAATAAAAATAAAGTTATTGCTGTCTTATCTTCATTTAATACATTACTTTTATCACTGTGCCTAAAATTATTTTTTATGACCAGGTAGTGTTGATCTAAACCTGTGCTGTTGCTGAAAGGTTTGGTCTTGCATTTTTCTCATCCCTGGTTTGTGTTCACCTTTTCCTTGTGTTACCACTAGTGTTTCTGGCACCGTACGGTGAGCTGGATGTATAGGTTGCTGTTGAGTAACCATTTAGTTCTTCATAATCCATACCTTCGAGAGCCTTGCAGCCTTGTATTTAACAATGCAATCAGTGGCTGTTCTTACATGGGCTTAGTAGTACCACTACCCAAGAACCACTTAGTAGTGGTGCTTATATTCAGTAGCTATTATTTATCTAATTTTCTATGAATGAAATTAATTGCAGAGTATGCCAGATACGTTTTTCTCATCCACCCTGTTGGTTAAAATGAACAACCTATCTGTAAATGTACCAGTGACCAGTTTGGTTGTAGGTACTTCTGTGGTATTGATGCTGAAATCACACTGCTTCTTCTGTCTGAAACACAGTGTACGAAATCTGCTGAGCCTTCAGATATGTTAATAGTAAAAATATGACCAAATTCATAAGGATAAGAATGTTAAATTTAAAACGTTATTGTGATTTTTACAGCACTTTTAGTACCTGAATCAAGCTTTCATCCTTTAAAATTCCTATTACTGTAACCGTAACACAGTTCTATTTGTTTAAATTCCATGCTTTTTTAGCATGTAGGGAAGTAGCAGCCAGACATGGAATTGTGAATTATCCTAGTCCAGTGTGCTCAGCTGCTGGGTCTGGTAGCCTGATAGAAGTGATATGGTTGAAACTCCATCTCTCCAGGTCCAGCCAGTAGTGATATTTGAGTGTGTATTCCCGATTTTGATTTACTATTGAAAAGACTACAGTGCACCTTGACCACACAGTATAAGTAGGGATATCTGGAAATAAAGACTTATTAAACAAGCAGAAAATATTTTTCTGACCTCAGACTTCCATCTCTGAAACTCAGTATATCTGTAACAAGGCACAGATTTGGGTCCCATTTCAGAAATGAGTATCAAATAGGGAGATTGCTGTATCCCATGGGATCTGATTGAAGCCTCTGTGTGGGCACTGGAGTTGGTTTGGGGGTCTTTCAATTGCATTTCTTTGTACAGAGAGGATGTGGAAGTCTTTCTGCAGATCAGCCACTGTTAGTTTCTTTGAAGATGTAGTTCTGTCTCTAGGCAAACCAAGATTTCTCTTTTGTTCTTAAAATCTTTAAGAAACTTGGATTCACAATAAAAATTCTGTCTGGTCTTTTGATAAAGAGTACTCCTAACAAATTATGTCTTCTTGTTAAGAAACAAATTTATTAGAAGATTTTTTGGAATCACCTATGCCAAATGAAAGTGAAAAGATCAGTATTTTTTCAGTGCCTGTACAAAAAGTTTCAGCAGTTCAAGATGTAAATATACAATGATGTTGTCTTCACAGCAGATTGTTGCAAGTATTTACCATATGCATCTGTATAAATCTGTCAGCATCCCCCTGAGCTGCTCATGTTTGGTGTTCCTTACTGCACCTCCCCATAAGACAAAACCATTAGTTTCTTTGTCCTTTATAACCAAACACGCTGAAAATTTTTGATTTTTTAAGAAGGCATTTAGAGGATTTACTAGTTAGAATTCTTCATAATGCATTGGAAACGGATAGTGATGAAGGAAGAGTGTGGATTATTTCTGTAGTTAATAAGGCTTTATCTGATGCTTATGAGCTTGAATATTGAAGCCACTGAAATGACAGTTTAGTACCATATTCCTCCACTAACTCCTTGTAGGATCTTGAGCTAGTTAGTTAGTTGATGGTAATTTCCGTGTGTTTATTTTGATTTCTTTGTGATGTTTCTCCTAAAGTATAGACAAAGGAGTTGGACAGCTATTAGGATGACAAATATCGCATACTGTTGGTTCTGGATTCTGTTGCGTTACTGATAAAAGTGATGTTGTTTAGAAAGAGCAGGATTACCACCCTGTGGCACATGCATTCCAATCCCTGTCATTGTAATTACTATCAAATTAATTCTGGCTATTCTGGGAAAGATAAAATATTTTACTAGAAGGTACTCTGTGTCTTAAGGTTTTTGTGTTATTCATGCATAAAAAAATGGAATGAAATCAATGACAAATGGAGTATCTGAATTTAAAGTGATGGCTGAGCAAGTGGGGCACATTCTCAGGACTGTGAGTGTTTCACTTTTCAGTCTACACAAGGCATAATATTAAAAATCCAAGAAACAATATCTTCGTGATCCCCGAGAAAGATATGATTATATTCCTCTTGTACCTGCTGTTTCCAGAAATTATCTTTGTGTTGTTCATTTTTTTGGGGTGCACATCTGTTATTTAAAAGAGTGTAAAGCGCTGCTGTTATGTATACAGCACATGAGAATTAATATACCCAGAACTTCTGTGGAGTAAAAAAAAAGACCTGTATTTTAAATTTTAGTTCCTTTAAAAATCCAAGAAAATATCATGAAAAGAAAGTATGTTTGTTTATTTTGGCTGGTATATCTGTCTGCTTAAATTTTTTTTTTTTTTTTTCTGGAACAATAATTGAAATGTGTGGTTAGTAACTTTTATTGGTGAAAAAGCTATCTTTTAGTACATTTATATGATGTTGAGCCTAAAATTGAACTTGCTAATCATACCTGAGGAAACATTACTCCAAATCACTTACAGGAGCATTCACTTTTATCTTTTACATTTGAAGGTAAAAACCACTGTGACTGATTAGAAGTACATAGAGATTTCTGTAGAAAAAGACTTACATGGGCTATAACTTAGGATGGATGTTGCTAAGGAATGGGGTATAGGATAGAGTATTCTGTAAGAACTTGGGCAGGCATGGTTGTTCATTTCTTCTAAGTAATGTAAGAACTAGAAGGCACCTGATGAAATGATAAAATGACAGACTGACATCGAGCAAAAAGCACTTTTGAAAACAATCCCTAATGAGACATTAAAAAGTACTTCCTACGGAATTATGAATGTATTAAAATACGATCAGTCAAATTTATGGTCCATTAATTAGACTAGTAGAACTGTTAAAAATGATGATGCACACATCACAACAAAAGAGTTTACTAAGGGAAGCACCATTCCATACTGGTCTATTTTTATATGTTTGGTCTAAACACCCACTTACAGTAAGAGATAAGGCCACTTTTCTATAATTGTCTCTTTGTATGGACCAGTACATATTTGCTTGTGTATCTATGCTTATAAATTCTGATCCCAAGAATCTAATAAAAGTCTAATACAAAGTGATACTGTGATTTAAGACAACTAAATTCAGCCATGGCACAAGATCATTAAGTATACATCCAATAAAATTTTAACACACATATACTTACTTCAGGTGTGTGATTAGTTTTTTATACATAGTCTAAATGCACTTTTGACAAGTGCATTTGTACATTTGGATTAGCAGTAATAAAGTAGTTACATCATCTCTTTGATATCATCACTGAAATACATTTTGAGCTTTAGTGTATTCCATGGTTGGGTAAACATTCCAATTAACATATTGGCTAATATGTTGACTTTAGCAAAAATAACACTGTTTGAGTTGAGAATGAGAAAAATGTTTCTTCACGTGAAGATATAATCCTTCCCACATAGGCTGACTGCTTGCTGTTGGAATGCAATGGGGAATCATTAAAGCACAGGATTACATTTCTTATGGTAGTTGTTCTGGCACCTTTTTTCATTTAGACAAGAGATTTTTTTGTAAATACTTATAATGTGCCTCAAGTTTGTAGCATTTTAGAGAATATACAGTGAAAATTTATGACATATTCTTAATCAAGGGTTAAAAAAACTTGAACATTTTCCAGTGTCTGTCTTCTGTGAAGGAAACACTTTGCTGGACTTTCTATCTATGTTATTTTCCCAATTTTTTCAGTCACACTTGTCAGGCTGAAACAATGCATGGAAGCTCTTTGCCATAACTCGCCTATGTTCCAGGAATCACTGGAGTTCTAAATGGAAAATGTGAAACCTGTTCTTCTAAACTGAACAACATACACAGCCAGATTAGAGTGGTAGAGCAGTGGCTGGAACAAGGACAGAAATAAATCCAAAGTTTTCAAGCAGACATCAGTTAAAATAATGGAAAATACTAGAATATAATCAGAAATTCTAGAAATTCTTTAGAGTATATTTCCATGTAATTACAAAGCAGTGCTCAGTTACATTCCAGGCAAAGTTGGTCAGCTTATCCCTGGTCAGTTGTTTTCAGTCTTTGCAAGCAGGTCCTAGGTCTAAGAGTCGGGGACACATGTTTAGAAATTCCAATGAAGTTGTTCTCCTGGAGTTGGTAATGACTCCAGGAAAGAGCCTACACATTGGTTTGAAAGTGTAGTTTTGTATGTGGGTTTGTTTTCATTTTTTCCCAGGTGCTTTTAAAAAAACATCCATCTCAGATGTGGTTCTGCATGGAGTTTGCAGTTGAGGAATGCCATTAGGTAAGACAGGTTGTTCCTGCAGCTTCTGGATGTAGGCTTGAGGGAGATTACTTGAGAATGTAGAAAAGAGATATGGTGTTTATGAATGTGTAGGTGGGAAGAAGGGACTTAAGGGGAGAAAACTTGACAAAAAGTGTATTCATCACTGTCTAAAATAGTCTCCTGAAAATACTACGTGGTTTTACTTACTTTGTTTTTTGTGTTCTGCTGATGTAGCCATAGAAGCTCTTCCTAGGAGTGATAAGATCCCCTGAGTTTTAAGAGTTCTTGAGGCTAATGATGGCATTGTGTTTTTCAGGCTTGCTGTAGTATTATTAAAAGGTACAGCTTCAAAAGAAGTTGCAAAGTGTGTACAGAATACTGTTAAGGTAATGTTGCTCTCCATTACAGTAGTTATTTTGGTGAGGCTGGGGAGAAATGAAGTTGGCAAAACATCAGTGTGACTTCACAGAGGTAATTTAGAGAGACCAGCGGAGACTGGGACATCTGCATTACAACCTTAGCTGAGATGAATTCCGCCCAAATGATTATGCTGTCTAATAACATGTCTGGAAGAGTTTTCTCTTCTCTCCAACCTGTACGAGTTCTTTTGCATTCTGTCTGTGCACATTGGCCATATGCTAGGTTTGGAATTTATTAGTAGTTTCAAGCATGACTGAGAAAAGACCAAAGTGCAATTAGTTATTACAAATGAAATTTTGAAAGAGTGTGCAGAAGGTGCTGAACATACCTGAAATCTCAGTCCCTAGGAAAAAATGCAGAGGTTTCATTTTATGCCTATCCACAACTGACTTTTCAAAGTCGAATTAATTCAACCCAAATGATAAAATAATCTGACCACAGGGAGCACAGTTACAGGGTGTCTTTCTTTTAGCAGAGTAGATAAAAGAGCATTTTTCATGTGTATTAAAGAGACCATCTTTACGCTCCACAAATCATGTGTTTTTATCCACTCTGATTGCAGATTTCAGAATTATCCTTCTGGTATGAGAATTTATAGAACATTATTTTTTAATATATTCACATTATAGCTTGATTAAAAAAAAGATGGGATTATGATGCTGTTACTGATTTCTGTCCTTTGAGTCTAAAAATCAGGACTTATACTGTAAATTTATTTGCAAATTGTTGTAAATTGGATTAATATAACTGCAGTTCTAGAATCGTTCAATTAAATTCATAACATTATCTGAAATTACATGTCAACTTTTTGCCAGGTTTTTCAAAGATAGTAAAAATTAATTCAGTCAGCTTGGCTTTTACTTATTTTCTTTGTTTCTTTGTGTCATTGTGTTTTCTGTTTGTAATTATTACTCTAATTAGTTGATAAAGATTTATGGCAAAGAATTAAATAAAAGCCATGCACAAGAAAAGCTTATTTGTGTTTTTCTTATAAGATACAGCATTTGCTTTCTCATGATTCAAGTGGCAGGTTATATAAACATTTCTATTTCTGATCCTTCTAAGGCTTTTGTCTCTTGTCTATTAAGTATTTTGTGGGGGAAAACATGATCATCAAGTCGGCAATCTGCCTAGGATTTCAGAATGGCATGAAAATAAATAATTACACACGATGAAAACATTTAGGATATTACATTGTGATCATTTCATGTCACTGGCAGACCCATTTCAGGAAGAAAAACAACATTACATAAAGTCTAGTGGTACAGTAAACAAGGGGATTTAAAGACTGATGGATATCGCTGTCTATTTTCTCCCTAGGGTGAAGTATCAACCCTCATACTTTAAAATTAGGTTTTCTTTTTCTTTTTCTTTTTCTTTTTCTTTTTCTTTTTCTTTTTCTTTT